>JAVQJD010015874.1:0-11279 GCA_036023655.1 Nannoperca australis | reverse complement strand
ATTAAACCAGAACACAGAGCTTAAACAACAGGAAGTGCCTGGTGAATAACCCTGGACATGTTGAGGAAAGTACCTACACTGTAGATGTTTTTCTAATGAAAGTCTTTATTTGAATGTTTCATTCGCCAGTAAGTCATATATTTACCACCTTTAGTTTCGAAAGGTTTCATTCTAAGATTGAGGTTTAAGGAAATTGATTGGGAGTTTTGTTAAAGGGACAGTCCACCAGTGTTTCACACAAGTCATTTAGTCATTAAGAGTACTACGTCTGTGAACAAAAGTGTATGATGTAAATGTACCCCCCACTGAAGTTTCAAGAAGTGGTCATTTACCAGGCACAGGAAGTCAAACAAATTGAAGCGGTTGGTAGCATTATGGGAATTGTAGGATCCAGTGCAGGGTATCTTTGCCACTGTCACTTCAATCAGCTTTTCCCACTTTGTAATTATTTAACAGTAAATTATTGCACATGTTCCTTACAAATATTTGTTCATTTTTACACATGTTGCATTAGATTATTCTCTGATGTCTTGTAATTCTATGTAGAATTTGAAATTATTTAACTTTTTTTGTTTTTTTCTGTATCTCTACAGGTCCTGTTATCATTAAACTAAATCCTTACCTAAGGAGGGTTACATTTTTTTATTGGGTTGTAAATATTCAATGATGGAGACTTAGACAACTACAAAAGGGATGTTCAATTTAGGGGGAGGGGTTTGAGAAAACATATCCCTTGGTCTGTGTGTGTGTGTGTGTGTGTGTGTGTGCTTGAGATAGATATTTAATTTATAATGGTGGTGCACATAAACACATACCATATGTTTAAGTTTGTATGGTTGGATCATTTCTTAGACATGTCTGTGCTACATATACAAGATAATAAAGTGTATACTGATCCTGGGTGATTGGACCCCAGTTTGATATTATAGTCATTGATTTGAGGATGCATTTTAATTACGACATTTAGTCCATCCTTCTTTTACTGAACCGGATGTGTTTTATTGGACCTGTAACTAAAAAAGAAACAAATATTGAAGTTCCAGCAGTTAAATGTTCAGAGGTAGAAGTTTGCTGGTGTAAAGTATATGTTATATGTAGGGAAAAGGATGATGGAGGAAGATACATGAGAAATGTATTCTTGGGCACCTTACGCAGTTTGTACCCAGTGATGGTGGTTGCTGGACTAGTAGTTTTGTTTCTTAGCCAATCCTCACTTTCTCTTTTACTGTTTCTTTTAGTTAACTCCTCCCCTTGCCCCCTGATCTACTGTTTTCTGTCTCAGTGTGAGTGAGTGAGTGTGTGTGTGTGTGTGAGTGTGACCTTGGGTTTTCTCAAACCTCTCTCCCTATGAAGGACATCTCTTTTACCTTCAATTGCTCTACTTAAATACAAAAATGGAAACTCTTCTGCAACTCAAAAACAGCCAGTTTTTAATGGGATTGTGTCGCAGTGGGCCTCCAGCCGACCTGCAATATGATAACTCCTCAGGTAAGAAACAATCTCCTTTTAATTTTCCTTTTATCAGATATATAAGTAAGATGTATTTATTTCATGTTTTTTGGTATAGGGAAAAGTATGTAGCATAAACCAATGCCACACGTGACCATTTATAGCTAAGCTACTTTGCAATGCCCCTTATTTGCATTTATTTTCATATCTAACCTGTTCTAGCATGTTCTAAAATGAAGGGAATGTCGTTTTCATCCACAGAGCTGTTCCGCATCTCTACCTTTGCTCGATTCCCAACTTCGGGAGTCACGGAGCGAAGTCTGGCGAGGGCGGGCTGGTTCTACACCGGCGTGGGTGACCGCGTGCAGTGTTTCAGGTGTAACGTGACAGCAGAGGGATGGCAGGCCGGGGACTGTCCAACAGAGAAACACAGACAGCTCTCTCCTTCCTGCTCCTTCATCCAGAGCCTCCCGTCTACAGCCAACCTGCTCTCCTCATCTCACTCCGCCTTCTCCCCACTCCGCATTGCACCAGCCATACCAGTAAGCTGAGAGGAAGTTTTCTTAATGAGACACGCGCTTTTATAGAAGAAAGTTGCCCACTGTATCTTTAAAAATCCATGCTAAAGAACAGTTAATGAAATAGTTTTGTTTTTGAGGACACAATCTGTTTCAGATACCTTAATATATACCTTACCTTAATATTTTTCTTCTAGGTTTCAGGCGCAGCTGCTTCTAACCCAACAGTAGGCCAAGGTGAAGAACCAGCCGGCTACCTAAATATGGGCTTCTCCGCTCCGCCGCCCTCCAGCCCGCTTAGCTCTCGTGGTGTAGAGGACATGTCCCACCAGAGACCAACATGCCACAACCCCAGCATGCGCAGAGAGCAGGACCGCCTGGACTCCTTCCACCCCTGGACTCTCTCCATCATAACTCCCGCTGAGCTTGCCAAGGCGGGCTTCTACTACCTGGGCCAGGGCGACCGAGTGGCCTGCTTCAGCTGCGGAGGACAGGTGGGTGTCATCACAGGGACACAAATCCCCGGCTGCTCTCAGGAGGCAAATAGCTGACTAATTTAGCTGAAGAGTGTCTACATGTATTAGTATAATTATTGTCAGGCTGTAATGCAGCGTAAGCTCTTCCCTGTAAGGCCTCTTCTCAGTCACATGGAAAAACCCACATTTAGAGTTGCTGTCAATTTATTTTAATAATTTGTTAATTCATTTAACTGTTATTTTCAATCTGTACATTTTGTTGTTGTACGTTAAATTACTTTTTTTTTTTACTAGTATTACTTAACCTTTTATACATTTCCCTGTGTTGATTCAATTTGACTTATTCTGTCTGAGTATTTACTCACAGGGTTTGACAGGAATAAAATAAATATAAAATATAAATATAAATAAATAAAATGTTACTCTGAAAATATAATGTGTTCAGAGAGCAGCAGCAGGCTACAGTGCATCCACCTTACAACCACAGGCAGGACCATTCAGGTTAAGTGTGTGTGTGTGTGTGTGTCAGGGTGTGGACAGGACAAACGTTTTTGTTTGTACTTGCAGTTGAGTAACTGGGAGCCCGGTGACCGAGCCGTATCCGAACACCAGAGGCATTATCCAAACTGTCGCTTCGTGCGGGGGGACCGAGCCGACAACGTGTCACTGGCCGGAGCCGCGTCGGGAGGAGTAACCTCTCAAATGTCTCCCGGAGCCCCGGTGCTCAGTAACGTGTCCAACGCCGCCATGCAGCAGAGCGACGAGAGGCTGCTCACTTTTGTCAACTGGCCGTCTCGTATCCCTGTCCGGCCCGACCAGCTGGCTAAAGCTGGCTTCTACTATGTAGGTACGGACAGCATCAAAGGATCGCAGGTGTTCAGTGACGAGGAGGGTGAACATTGGATTCACGTTCATCGGTTGGCCAAAAACACAACTCTAAATGAAAGCTTGTGTTGCTCCGCAGATTTATCCACATTTATCTAGTTTCTTTTCATTTGAGCCGGAAAGTCCTGACAGACAACTCTTTAGAGACCCGTGTTTAGTGACGCGACTCGTGATCTCATGTTAATACTAAATATAGACCATTCACGTGTGAGAACAGTTTAACACTAAAGGTTTCGAGCAAAAGAGGAAATGAGATGGGAAACCGTGTGTTGTTTTTTTTTCTCTCTGAAACCTGCTGCTTGTCACGCTGAAAGTTCTGTTTGCCCTCAAGGTCGTAACGACGACGTCAAGTGTTTCTGCTGCGATGGAGGCCTGCGATGCTGGGAGTCCGGAGATGACCCCTGGGTGGAGCATGCTAAATGGTTTCCTCGGTAAATGCCGTTTTTTTTTTTTCTTCAGTTGATTGTCTGTGTTGTCCAAAACACTTTGTGCTGTAGTAAAAGGCTGCTACTGTGCTTAACTCTGTGCATTAGTTTATATGAACGCTTGCATTTCTGTACCTCTGGTTAACTGCAGGTGTGAATACTTGCTCCAGGAGAAGGGACAAGAGTTTGTTCACCAGATCCAGGCCCGCTTCCCTCGGCTGTTTGAGCAGGTTTGGAGAGAGCGGCATAATTCTGGGTTCGAACATTTGGAACATTTACATTTTCTTTTATTTAAATGCTTCTTTTTTTTCTTCCTTTTCAAGCTTTTAACAAACGGAGACAGCAGCAGGGAGTTTGTGGATCCTCCTGGTGAGTTTGAAACAATGTAGAAGTGAATTCTTACAAGAGTTTGAGTGGATCTCTAGACTCTATACGAAGGTAGAAAAACAGCAATGTACAGTAACAACAGGCAAGAAAGAAAGAACACACAGGCAGACGGAGCAAGACGTCTGTATATAACAAACTGTGTGGCTGACACGTTGTCTGCTGTTGTTCAGCATCATGAAAGAACTTAGTGTGTTTCTGAAAACGTCTTGCTGTGTCCCCGTCGACTGATTGAAAGCCTGACGTGTTCTCCTTCCTCTCAGTGGTTCACCTCGGCCCGGGAGAGGAGCGGTCTGAGGACGCGGTCATGATGAACACCCCTGTGATTAAGTCTGCTTTGGAGATGGGCTTTGAGCGTAGTCTGGTCAAGCAAACAGTCCAGAGCAAGATCCTGACCAGCGGGGAGAACTACAGGACGGTCCAGGAGCTGGTTTTAGACCTCCTCAGTGCCGAGGACCAGAAAAGGGAGGAGGAGCGAGAGATGCTGGCGGAGGCGATGGCGTCAGGTACGGCCGACTCTGCGATGCACCGTGAACATTAGTGAAACCCAGTGTTAGTTGAACAATCGGCTTCTCTCGGGCCAGTGAACACCTGAAGACCACCAGCAATAAATTCCTTTTTGTTTCAGACGGCTTCACCTTTGTGAAGAGACACCAGGCAGCATTGATCCAGCGTCTGAAGAGTGTCGAGCCAGTGTTGGAGCATTTGAGAGAGCAAAATGTGTTATGTATGTTTCCTTTTTTCCCCCCCGTGTTTTAATCTGAGAGTTGAAAACCTGTCTTTCAAGTGTTTTGTAAGTCCACCAGTAGAGAGGACCGTTTAATTAAAAAATGAATTTGCAAATATTGAGATGACTGTAGCCCCCGTCGTGCGGATGTAGCATCTAGAGTTCAGAAACCTCCCGATTGTGAGCAACTCTTCTTGCATGTTAACCTGCAGCCACAGAGGAGTACAGCGGTCTCAAGGCTCAGACGTCGGCCCAGCAGCAAACCGCCAGGCTGATAGAGCTCGTCCTCACCAAGGGGAACGCTGCAGCCGAGGTCTTCCGCAACTGGATCCAGAAAAACGATGTCCACCTGCTCAGAGATCTCATGGGTACTTTTTTCCCCACAACACTTCTGGCTGCACTTGTCACAAAAAGAACATACAGCCAGTAAAACACAATTGATATTTTGGCCACTAAGGGAGGGGACATAGGCTTAATATGTACATTTTAGTTTTTGTTTGGGGTATAGTTACTGTTTCCATTGTGCATCAACCAAAGCCTGAGCAAATGACATGTTGTCTCTCACATTTTCAGCTCAATCAAACGAAGCTGCATCACCAAGCCAAGATCTTTCAGGTATAAAGACGCACCTGAGCCGAGCTGAATGTTTTGTACTTAATTGTGACACTTTGTAACTTCTATTTTTAAAAAGTTGGCCCAATGATGTGAGATTCCTAAATGTCAAAATGTTTTGGGTCAAATGTGCAGTATTTTCTGTGTGAGCTGCAGGTGTAGCCATTTAAACCTCTGCCCTATTATTTATTATAGATATATCCATATAGATATTTAGCCATTATATGTTGACAGACAGAATAATAATCTGAGCCTGTCGGAGGCAAAAAAAGACGACTCACTTTCATGGGCGCAGTTACCCACAAAGATTACATTGCAGCCTGTTTTGCGGCTGCCAGCTGAGGTGATCAACTGGACCAATTCCAAAATGTTTCGTACCCATAAATCATTTTGACCCCAAAATGTGTTTAAAAATACCAGAATTATCCTTTTAATGGCTATACCTGCAGTTCACAGAATTACCCTTTAATACCGTGTGGAATGATTTAATGTAACCCGTTTGGATACAGTGGGTCATTCGTTGGTCACAGTCTAAAGAATGATGTAAATAAGACTTAATGTAAACTAGAGACTGAGATTTCTGAGGAACATAGACCGATGTGATGGATTTTAAGATGAATCCTTTTCTTTGCAGATCTCCCAATGGAGGAGCAGCTGCGGCGCCTGCAGGAGGAGCGTACCTGCAAGGTGTGCATGGATAAAGAAGTCAACATAGTCTTCATTCCATGTGGACACCTGGTGGTGTGCAAAGAGTGTGCGCCATCACTGCGAAAGTGCCCAATCTGCAGAGGCCTGGTCAAAGGCACAGTCCGAACCTTCCTCTCATAATCAGGAGGCTGTGAGCGGCGTTGCCTCAGTCTCGTGTGTCAGAACTTTGTGACTGAATGTTAGCAACATGATACAAGTTTAGATTTTAAAGAGCAGGAAAGGTTGCTATACGTAGTGCTTTTTTTCCTTTTTTACTGACCTGCCCATGTTAATCCTGGGTAGATGTTGCCATGTTTCTTCAGCTAATTAACTAGCTAAAGGTAACATAACCATATCTGATAATGTAAACATACAGTAGGCTGTAACTCCCGTGTTTGAAAAAAAAAAAAAAAAAATGGCTTCAATACATGATTGTTTCCAACAGATTGTATTAAACTAGTCATTTGTAAAAGCAGCAGCAAGTCAGTTTGATGGTTTAATTTTGTCATTAAGCCTCAAGTGTGTCAAGTACAGGTTGCAACTACTGTAAGCCACCTGTGAAGTAATAAACTACAAATGAAAGGCATGGTTTCAAATGAAACTTATTGTGAATAACTGTATACTCTACATCTCCAAACATGATATGTTCTGTTTAGTAAGTCTAAACAGCCCTAATGTTTAACATCCAAGTCTGGGTAATGACGTCCCTGAGCTTTCATGCCAGTGGTCTGAACTTGCTGTTACTCAGTGAATGAAAGAATACTGACCGACATGTGTTACTCATCTGCCACTCCAAGTGAGTCTAATATACCAGTTACTGTTGGTACTATACGATTTCAGTTCAATATATATCTGTACCTGCATGTTATCTACCCCCCCCCCCCCCCAGCTTATTGCAGTTATTAAGGCGATAAGATGCCAAAATTACATAATGGTATTAGAAGTTACCAGCTTCTCTCTCCAAGTCATCAGAGGATCAAAAATGTGGGCATAATTTTCAGGAAAATAAACAGTCTAAATAGGTTTGATACTCAGGACAGGAAAGAAATCCTCAATTTGTCAGTGTATTCTACACAGATTTCAATTTTTTGAATACATTGTTTATATACAAACCCACTGGTTTTTGTGGCCTGATGTGGTTTGTAGAAAACAATTCTTCAAGACACTAATCAAGGCAACAACTTGCAGTGGCATTGTTCGGAGAAACGGATGTTAAATATCTGGCTAACGTGTCCTGATTTTACATTACTTTGCTAAAGAGAAAGTTGCTCGCACTGTACTTGTAAGATTGAGCTTTAATAGGTTGCAAACTCCTTTTGTATGACAATTTTTGTCCTGAAAAATGAGTTGTAACTCTACAATGGTGATAAAAACATGTAAAACCTAATTTGTGCATGTATCCATGTATCAAGACAACTCACAAAACACTGAATCAGTTTTAGTTTATACAAATATTTATTCTTCCACCAGTCTTCTGCCACAGTTTAGATGATGCCGATCTGTGAAGGAGAGGACAAATTAAATAATGCTCATGAAGAGGGTGAATGCATGTGTACCTGTACTATCTGGCATCAGTGGTTCCTTTGAATGCATCATATACATTCAGATCAAATAAGTTTACATCACGTGCACAGGATTCACAACTTCTGAAAACAACCATAATGTCAAACTGAATTAGCTTTCAAGACTCACCTTGTTTGCAACATCCAACGCATCATAATCTGGTGCGAGACGAACGTACGCCTTCTTCTCACCGTCGGGCCTGAACACAAGTCGGAAAACAAAAACACGCAGGATGAAGCCAGGAAAGGACGGCGGCAAGTAAAATCTACAAGCTTACAGGTTTACATTTACAATGGGAGACTCGGGTGCTGTTTGAGGGTCTTTGTAGACCACATTTTGACCAAGAATTGCCATCTAAAAATGTTCTAATTGACATAACACCCCCTGAAATGTCTGGAGACGTATATTAAGTCCTGCATCAATTACTGAGACCGTTTGCTCCTGAGTCCTCCTGAATTGGGATTAAGCTCAGCCTGGGTTAAGATTTCTACCTGATGAGCGTGTTGACTTTGGCGACGTCAATGTCGTACAGCTTCTTGACCGCGTGCTTGATCTGGTGTTTGTTTGCCTTGACGTCCACGATGAACACAAGCGTGTTGTTGTCCTCAATCTTCTTCATGGCGGACTCTGTTGTCAAGGGGAACTTGATGATGGCATAGTGATCCAACCTAAAGAAGAAAAAATAAATAAAATATGCACACATCAGGACCAGAATTCCCAAAGGCGTTGCACTTTTCTGGCAAACAAAGTCTACAAAACAGACTAGTTAATATCTTCTTAGTCTACTAGTACATTACCTCATATACACGTGCCTTTGCTTCAATAGCAAACATGTACACATTGTGTTTTAGTTGGGTGCATCAGTAGTTTATAAAGCTGGAATCATGTTATTTCATACTTTGATCGCTGTTACCATCATATGCACCAGGTTTAATAATCCCAGTATGTTTCTGCAGCACGACGTCATTGTAACTCACTTGTTCCTGCGAGGAGCACTCTTGCGAGGATACTTGGGCTGCCTGCGGAGACGGAGGGTTTTAGGGCGACGGAAGGTGGGAGAAGTCCTCATTTTCTTCTTCCTCTGACTGTGTACGCCTTTGAGCACGGCCTTCTTGGCCTTCAGGGCCTTTGACTTGGCCTCAGTCTTGGCAGGGACAGCTGTGACAGAATTTGTTTTTTATTTAGACTTTGTCAGCTTAGTAATAAGTAATAAGACACTTTGGGGGATGTTATAAATATCTGACAATGTACATAATTTACACTCAAGTCATTAGATCATGTTTATAATTGACCCAAGTTTGCCATTTGCTTTATAAGTGTGTGTCAGGAAGATCTACATTTACATTGAAAAGGCGAGACATGTTATAGGTGACATCTGTCTAACTTATAAAGGATTGAGTTGTATAATCTTACCACTTAAGCACATTTCCAGGACAAATGCTTTTTAATTAATCTGGCAACCAATATATACACATCAGTTTCCATAAATTGTGACAGTCTCAATTTACCGATGTTACTCTACCAATATACAACTTAGCACGGGAAAACTCGTCTTACCGAGACACATGACTAGTATGGGAATCAGCATATCACAGCATTTTAAATTACAGATCCAATTATTAACAACCAACGTAATGGCCCAAGCTCTCTACCTTGTATTTAGGTTTCCTGTAATACATCAGCGACATAAACTGCACGTGTAGCTAATGAAACGTTTTCAACGCCGCTATGTGCTGCAAGTGCTAACGTCACAACAGCTAATCCAACAAGCATTATTAACAAGGATATAAAGACTTATTGACGTTATTGAGCTAATGAGCATCAATAATATGCGGTGTGCGAATAAGTCAGTAGATAATAATAGATCGGCCTTTATAAACAGCGTTTTGGTCAACATCGTCAACGCCAAAATGCTAATATTAGCTTAGCATCCCGTTCCACCATACATGCCGGCGACGCATTCTGCGTTACCTACATATTTAGACAGTTCGCAGCAAGACCCTGAGAATATTTAAACCACTGTCCGTTTAGCTTTACATTTACGATCACACATATAGATAATTTGATGTGTTTTTCGTGTGAATTACCCGAGTTATTCATACAAATTTATTAGATTGACAAACCTTCCTTCTTCACCTTCGGTGCCATGTTGAGAAAGGAAGACTGAACGGGGCTTACCGCAGTATAATGCATGGGCGAGATCTCACAGCAGATGTATCGCGATAGTTAAGAAGTCAAAATCCAGCCTTGCCGTAAACAGTTATTAGATGAGGCTCAATGTTAAAGATTGATTCACACATTAACTATTTGTTAAACCACCTGAATATCAATCAAATTTGGAATGCTAATCTTTTGTTTTTGGTGGTTGTTTTAAAGGCAACAAGATAACTTTCTTTAACTATTGGAATACAGCACCATATTTAGTTATTTTATAACAAGAAGGCTGTGAAAGATTATAATTATGTTAGATATGGTACTGTATATGTATTATTTGGGGAGGTAGCTGTCAAGATAGCTGTCCTGCTATGAGTTAGCCGTCTTCACTTCAGATTGCCTCAGGTTTTTCTTATTCTTTGAACAGGATTATATGGCTATACTACTGTATTATCCCTTGAAATTATTTCAAGCATTTATCTGGAGCAGTCTAGCTTCTTAGTACAACATAATCATTCAGCCTTTATTTTCTTGAAGAATGTTGTAACAGTGTCAAGTTGCAGGTGAGAAAATGTAGCAGACAAAGTAACAAAACACCATTGAAAGTGAAGATGGAAGAGAATTATTACCCAAAAAAAGGTGAGTGGTGGTGAGGATGGAGGACGAAGGTAACATAAATATATATACAAAACTGTTTATTTTATATTCTGATAATACAAAGCACAAATGTGAAAATTTGAAGTAAATCCAATCGCAAGATATCAAAAACATCCTCGTCCGTCTTCATATCAGTCCACTGGCACCGCTCTCCTCTATTTCTCTTGGGGCTTATTGTTCTTCTCCTTTTTCCTGGCGGAGAGAAAAAGAAAATCTAAATTACTTCAAGCTATTTTTGACCACCATATTCAACTTGTGCCACATCTTACAACCTTTTAATCCCATAGTGAAATTATCTGATTTGTTAATTGAGGGGGTCTATTTCCTAAAGCAAATACTCACCTTAAAAGCAGCTGCTACTTGGAATCCATTAATTAATATATATATATATATATATATATATATAATTAAAAGCGTATTTATATGGAATTTAATTGTATTTTTATTTTTTTTAAATGATAGCATCCTTCAAATTATTGAGGTTAGATGCGTTTATATGCATAGAAAAAAGAACATTTTAGTGAATACTGGTTCATTCTGCGTGCATTGTGATCTACCAGAGTCTCGTTTGATTTTGATTTTTTTAGTAAGGTTTACGTGATGTGACATTAATAGTTATTTCTTTTCTGTTGTATTCTGCCTGGAGTTTTCATACCTCTGAAGAACACAATCAGATAAAAAACACAGGTAGTTACACAATTACTTAATATATATATATATATATATATATATATAAATATAT
>JAVQJD010015873.1:0-10230 GCA_036023655.1 Nannoperca australis | reverse complement strand
TGTATTTCTTTAAAGTTAAGACTAGTTTAAAGTCATCTTCATTGAAAAGTACAGTGCTTTTCCTTCAAAAATAAGGACATTTCAATGTGACCCCAAACTTTTGAACGGTAGTGTATTTTAGATGCAATTTGATTCTGTCTGTGAGCTGTAATATCTATATTTGCCATCTTTACATGTATTTGGACACGTGGTACTAGGTCTGACCTATACCCACTTTTAGATTTATTCTATCCTACTGACCATCACCTTCTCTTTATCTTGTGTATTCTGTCACTATCCATGTGTTTCCGTCTATTCTTGCTTCTGCTTCTTATTTTACCCCTTTGTGTCTCCCCATCTGTGTGTCCATCCACGTGTCCCATCATTGTTTGTGTGGGTCATTTTGTTTTGGCCATGTGTCACATTTATAGAGGTTTGAAGGTTTCCGTAACGACAAGACGATGCCTCCGAGCCTGGAACCGTCATGCAGCGGTGCAACAGAGGAAGGGCCTGTAACTACCAACCACCTCAGGTTGGTACCAAACAAACATAGCATCTTCTTTTCTTCTTTTTTTTTTTTTTTCATTTTTGACCATTTGCATTTCTCTCTGTATGTCCACACTTAGCGTAATCGAAATGTTTCCTTCTGTCCACACACTTCATTTTTATACCCCAAATCTAGGCTCCTTGAAAGCAGCATTCTGAATGAATATATCTGAAAACACTGGCCACGAATTTTTGTGTGGATGAGGAAAACTAAACTTTTGGAAAACAATGAAGTAATTCTTCTCAGACAAAGTTGAGGTCTGTGGCAGTGATGCGAAGAAGCCAACTTTTCCCCCTATAAACCACTCTGTTATTACTCATTTTAAATGCCAATATAGCAGATTACATAATCCAGAACTTGCACAGTCTTGTAAAGAGTCTTTTCGCCCCAATCTTCCAGTTTAGCCTTTCAGAGCAGCTATGAACACTTTTACCTTCAGACGTGGTCATACAGCACCTCATAAAAACCAGTGGGTTCCAAGCAAAATGTGTTTATTTTGTCAGATGACGGCTTTACGATCATAGCATAGGGATTTACAGCAGCAGGTCTTAAAAACGTGATCTGAAAATGCTAGACGCACGTTGTTGTCACACAAAAACAGTGTATTCAGATTTAGTTTGGACGAAGTCACCTGTCACAAGTGCTACTTCAACAAAAGTTCAGTTGAACTCGAGCTTGGTCCTGACGTTATTATAGGAGAGGTGTGCTTACACCACAGACCGCAGTTCTAGTTGAGTTCAGACGAGTGCAACTGGACTCACAATTTGGTTCCGAATGTCTGCGTGGAAGTGTTAAAGCAAATTCTAACGTGTTTTCCGTTATTGTGGTTCCACTTGCAGCTTATATTCAAATACACACTGTAAGTACGCCGGTCAAATGGAGCACTTTTGTCCGTAAAAGGCCTCTTGTGCTCACAGTACCAACCCTTCTCGAGACTATCCAGTGTGCGTAGCAAGTTATCAGCTATCGGGATTCTTCTTAGGAAAAGCTCCACACTTCAGTTCTAGTGTAAACTTCAAATCCCCTCTCTCCACACAGCACACGAGAGGAAATATAAACACTTTCCCCCCATTTTTCGCCTGATGCCCCCTTTAGACTTTCTCTCTCCTGCTTTTTACATACTTCTACATCATTTTTCCTGCAAACTTCTCTTATTTGCTTCTTCAAATCCTGTTTCACCATTTTAAATGCGAGTTTTCCTCTTATTCGTGCAGAACAACTGGTAATCATCTTGTGCTGCATATTTGTTTTTTTTGGTCCTGCATCTGTCCCTCCCGCTACTAGAGTGCTAATACCTCCTCTTCTTTTCCCCTCAGCCAGACCCAAGGTCTGTCCATCACTCAGTTCGCCCCTCACCCGGAGCAGCAACACTGGTATTTCCCCCTCAGCCTCACTGCTAACATCTCCTCTTTCTTTTTTCTCTCCCCCCCCCCCCCTCTAGTACGAGTGCTAAGATCCGAGCCATCGAGGCCAAGCTCCAGATGATGGAGGAGAATCCAGATGATGACTACTCGGGTCCATCGGCCTACGTTTACAACAAACCGCCGGAGAGGAAACGGTGGGAGCCCTACTCTAAATCACACCACAATAACCAGAGCAGGCCCTTCCGCAAGTTTAGGAGATGACCCATCATCCCACTCATTCTGGAGATCCCCCCCCCCCCTACACAACTCAGCCCCCACCTACACACAAACAGACTCCACACTAGATACTATAAAGACTATACACATCTTATCTCGGAATAAAAGATTTTGAAGTTTTTCATAATTATCTGGGAAACTGGACTCTGGGAGTAATCGCAGCAATCACGGACAAGTACCTAAAGTGGTTTCAGTTATTTTGGGTTACAGTATCGGTTGTTATTTAGTCTTGAACGTATGCCCCATACCTGACTGCTGTGCAGGCTGGACACCCTATCAGTCTGCTTTCTCACTTTTGCAGAGATTTAACGCAGGTGAATCCTACAGCTGCGAGTCACATGACGCGCAGTTGCTAGGAGAGAGACGGAGACATGTCATCATTACGGAGTCTAAATGCTGAGTCTCTTGTTTTTGACGTGTATTTTACTTTCAGATTATATTATTTAAAGGTGAAATTCAGTTTGTGTGTCTTTTTTATTCAAGACTTCAATGAAGAGTAAGAAAATACACAGATTTGTAACGGGTTTGTGTTAATGGCCACAAGCCACTCAGCGACACGTACTGTAAGTTGCAATATTTTTGTGTGAGGTTCTTTCCTCTTTTTTTTTTTTTCTTTTCTTTTTCTTTCTTGAATCCAATTTTTATACGACTGCAGTCAAACTCTTTTTACCGACTTTTTTTTGTGGTGTGTAGAGTTTTGGTATTTCCCTTGCCATAGTCTTTTTAATTCAATTTTTCAATTAAAGGCATTTCAATATAACATCTGCAGCGTGTTGTCGTATGCCGTTTTGTAGATCCTCTACATTGCTCTTAAACTACAGGATTCAGTTTTATGATTTGTCTGTAAACTCAATGCTACGTGTCATAAGCAACATTTAAATACTTTTAGTCCACGTGTTTGCTGTTATAATGGTTTTTGTTAAATAATAAATTTGGTAAACCATCTGCATCTCATTTATGGGAGACTTTTGAGGACTACTCACTTAAAGCAAATCCACCATGGGGTTAAAAAAAAATGCAGTCCTGAAATATCACAGAATTTAAAAAGAAAACAGTGAGATTACAGCAATTGTCTGTACTGACAAACCTGTCAGTGTTTTCTGTAATATAATATTCCTGGTTATTATAGCAACACCTTTATGTTTTGAGGCCCAGTTTTTGTTTCCTTTCCCCCAGACATGGTGGATATTGACTGTTTGATTCTTTTTTCTGTGTGTGAAGTCTACCAAAAAGTGGCTGTGAACAGTTTTTATATTTTGAGGGCCTTTTGCGTATGGGTTTTTAAAATGTGAAGTTTGTTAATGATTTCTGTGTGTTGTCATAATGGAGCACAATACTTTTGACGTGGTCTGAGTTGTGTTTTCCTGCAGGTGTGACATGCAGTGTAAGGTTATATAAAAACCCTTTTCAAAGCAAAAAGACAAAATATATTGGTGAAAATGAAATTATAGTCTTTTTTTTTTTTTTTTTGCGTGAAGAGTGAATTTGCCAACCAAAATTCCTTTTGCAGAGCCAATGTTTTGAAGAGTTTACGAAGACTATTTAAGTCACATATGAGGCTCGTTAACACTGCAGCAGGGATCGAGCTCGGCAGACTAATTATACAAGATGGAATGAACCGAAGAAATCAAATCCTACCTCTTGACATCAGCCAGACCTTTTTTTTTTATGTCTTTGTTGTAGAACCTCTCACCCAACTGCAGAATATTTGATGGCCATAAGATCAAATTAATGATTTCTTTGAAATGTGTGTATTTATCTGTTTTCAATAAAAGGCCCATTCGTTCAAATATATTTTCATCTGATTAAATCGGTTTCTTCTCCGGGATGATGGAGACGGTTCTTAATATTTTAGGTCTGGTTTATTTGGATGGGATCGTTTCCGAACTATACATTTACAGATAATTGTGGGATTCTTGCCTGATTGACACGTCAATCTAAACCGGTGTGTAGGCTCTTCCTGTAATTATCGGGCCTCCCTTTCGTTAAATCGCCGCGTGAGTTTTTGTGAGCATTTTGTTTTCGTCGCCATCAGCTCCTCCACTGTTTGCATAAATAAATAGCAAATCACTTTCTCCCCATTTTAGTAGTTTAGTGTTATATTTATATTTGTTTATAGCCTAAAACGACTGTCAAAATAAAAGACTAAGCTATGGATTCAAATGCAACTCTAACTTCTTTAAATCCGTAAATGTGTGTGGTTATCACTTTAGTTTTTCTGTGTTGTTAACCGCACGTTTAATGTGTTTACATTGAAATATTTCTTATTTAGCTAATTATTGTAATAACGAAATCAAAAAGCTATTTTAATATATAAGAAGGAAGCCTTACGTTATGAGTATAATGGGCATTAAATGCGTGGGAGCGAGGAGAATACATATGATTACGTAAATAATCGTTTACACTGTGGAATTTGAATGAATGCATTATTTAAATTTGTAATGTATTTTGAGGCATCATCGTGTATCTGTCATAGTGTAGATACAGCTGACCTGAATACAAACCAACACGTGTGTGGAGACGCTGTATATATAAAAGGTCTATTTCTATGCCCGAGTATAGGTTAATTATTGCGTCATACGTCAGCTGTAGTCGTATATTTCTGGTAGCAAATAAATGGCAATTACATAAATAACTATAATTTCCAGTGGGTCATTTCTCCTCTGGCAGCAGCTATAAATGTCTGAGATATCAAACATGCACCGCCGGAGTTTGAGTAAGTTTCTGTCATAACTGATCCACAGAGTGTCCACCCTTCTCACGCACGTGAAACTCTTTCTTCACCCTCCCCCTTGTTTAACTATAAGGCAGGCCAGAGAGCCGCGCGAACTTTCACTGCAGCTCTGCAGGGACGCCGCTTCTCCGCTCGTTGCGCTCTCGTTGACTTTGCAGCCCCGCAGTCTCCCCTGCACCTCCGAAGCCTTGGACTAAAAAGCTGCCAGCCCCTCAATTTGATTCACTTCCTGTAGTCAAGACTCCTTCCTAAAAGTGGAGAGAGGGGGAAACTGGGAAAGGGAAGAAATTATTCTGCTCTAAATAAGGCTCTCTGCGGAGCGGCGAGCAGCTCCTCGCCTCTGCGCAGCTCCGTAACTTTTCTAGTTTGTGTCAGCGCAGATCGTCGCGCACGGCAGCGTTTTAAAGAGAGAAAGCCTTTTGCGTTAAAAAACAACAACAACAACAACAACAAAAACAGTACTGTGCGTCGGTTACACCCGAATCAATGCACGGTACGGATGGTACAAGTTTTGACGCCCATCGCCGAATCGTCTCCTGATTCCACGCACCGAGTTTGAAGACACTGTACGCTGTGAGACTCCAGGGGTTCATGTACTGGAAAAATGAAGTTTTGTCCCCTCTTTCAGAGGGAAATAAGATTCTGTCCGAAGGAATTCCCACGAAGCAGGTACTAACACGCTGGAAACGACTGAGCTTCAACTTTGTGCGTAAAAGGTTCAATTTGGAGAAGGAGCCATCGCGTGCGTCGTTTGGGGCCTCCGCTTTATGACTTTCGACTAAATGAGCTTTTTGTGTGATGCCGTACCAACTGATATGTGGTATAATGACGCCTCGATGTTAAACCATTTCCATTTACCAAACTGTGTATCCTCAGTTTCGTTGGACGCGCAGTTGATCGATCTGCTGCTGCGACAACGCGCGGGTTTGTTTGCGGCGCTGTGCGTGCGTTTTGTTTTGTTTTATCTCTCTGTGATGTCACGAGAATCGCTGCTTGTATACTGAGATCAGCTGCACGCGCCAGCCGCCGTGAAGAGGCACGCGCCTCTCTGTTATGAATAGCGTGATTTGCGGTCCGCGAGCCTCTCGAGCGCTGCCAATTCGCCTGAGAAGAATTGGATTTTAATTACAGCCATTAAAAATCAAATTTGCAATTCTTTGGGTGACCCGTTGCCTTTTTTTCTGATTGACAGTTGAAATTGACACTCCGGGTCCCTCTTATCCACGGCGTTTCAAGCTATTTGTAATTACAGGTAGTTCCCCCCCCCCCCCCCCACTCTCGTGTCCTGGATTGCGAAGAAAATACTATTATTCTGAGAGGCATGGGTTAAGGGGAAGGGAAAAATCAATCCAAATTGAAATAGCTTCATTAAAATGTGCCTTTTGTTGCGGGGGCCCTTTGAACAGTTTTAACCGGGGTTTATTGTCAGGACTACTTTATATAGGACTAGCCTTGAAGAGCTGTCTGCAAATGTCTCCCGAGGATTTCTCTGCTGAAGAAGAGACGGGGAAAGTGATGAAGACTTGCCGTTTACTGAACGTTGTCTTATAGGTGATCTCCACCGAGCATCAGGGTACACCGGGAGCCTCGCGCTGCAGTGTGGACTCTAAACACGCGCCAATGGTGAGAGCTTTATTGCCTGTTTATGCTTTGAAAAATGTCTGGATCATTCAGTTCGCGCTGCAGCTGACCGCTTGGCCCGTGCGCATCCAAGTGTGCACGCGGAGTTCATAGTTAAGGTTCATGCCAATACGTTTTCCATTTGTGAATTATGCGCGCATTTTTGCACAGAGCGTCGCGAAAATGGCGACATCCGCAAACGGGCGCCGAGGGGGATGAGGATTATTCTGTGTGTTACTGAGCTGTGCTGATGCCCTCTTGCAGTCTCACTCGGACGGAGAATCCCAGCGGTCCAACATGGAGCGGGAGGACACTCGCTCGTCCCCCAGCACGCCGTCCACCCCCTCCGTGTGCTCGCCGACCTCCAGCACCAGCTCGGTGCCGTCCACCGGGAAGAACGTGTGCGCCAGCTGCGACCAGGAGATCGTGGACAGATACTTGCTGAAGGTGAGTGGACGACCGTGTAGACTTGAAACTGCCCTTCTGGTCAGACCAGATATTATATAAATTATATATATATATTTTTTACATCGATACTAACATAAACATAGCACAAATAGCTTGACAAGGCCAGCAGAAGCGAGTGGAGGAGGGTGCCATGCTGACCCCGCTCCTGTTTTGGTTTGGACAGGTCTGCTGTGTTGTTGCGCTGATGTGCTGGAATGAAGAAGGCCTGGACTAAACGTTACTGTCACTACTCTTTATCGGAATAAAAAACATATTAGGCTGAGATAAAAATCACAAACTGAAGAGGGCCTACACATGTACCTTTTAATACATTTCTAAGGTATTTCGTTATTATTCCGTAGTTGTGTGAACGCACAAAATACAGAAACCAGCCATTAGAAGCAGTGGATTTAACCTGCACCGTAAAATGTTCGGAATCCAAAATAAAGCAACAGACGGTGTTTGAGAAACCGTAGGCACAAGAGGGGGGTTTGGGATTTTTGCTGTTCACTGTCAGCACGCCGCGTCTTGTCGCGTGCGCTCGCGTGCTTCCAACCAAAGCGGTCGCTTCTTGCTGCAAAAGGGTGTGTTTGTCAGGAAGTGTGAAGAGCGTTAGTCCATTATCTAACTTTGATCTCAGCCTGCAGAACAGATTGCGTGATGTGGAACTTTTCATTTGAGGCTAAATAAATATTTAGGATATATCAAATAATTTCAATTTTAAAATGTATTGTTTTATTGTTTGTTGTTGTGTCGAAGTCCAGGCCAAGTAGGATATTAATGTTGTAATCTAAAACTGTAGTTTTGTATTTTTTAAATATTTTTTATAAAACGGACTGGGGGAAAAAAAACACTATGAAAAATATTTCTTTAAGTAATTTGTAAACTTAAAACATTTTTATTGATACAATTGATAATGCATGCTCTTGCATAATAGCCTACAATAAAATATCCCGTGTGCAGCACTTTTAAGAAAATCTTTATTAATGGTAGTCCTGTCTTATTTGAAGAATAATTAGCTCACATATATTTCACACTGACCGAGGCTGTGAATACATTTATGTAAATAAATCAACATCTACGGATGTCAAAAGTCCTAAATTGTTTCAAATAAATAATTCTTTGTTAGATGAAATGTACAGAATTTTTACAAGTTATTAAAGTTTTTATTAGCAGTTAAGTGAGCAGCATAATGGTCACAGGATCCACTTTGAACCAAAGCATATTCTAAAATTAACTGAGCACATAAGTGTAACGTGATTAAGTTTAGACTATCGAGACCTTTTATTTGACCCTCTGTTTTTATTTTAGCCCTCATGATCTCGCCCCATAAATAATTAGGCCAATTTTAATTCATCAAATAATGTAAAATATTTTGTTCGTGGGCAGCGAGATAATTTCACTGTAAACTTTCAAACTGAAAAGAAATTAGAATTATTACAGATTGGTCACTTGTTTTCCCACGCCTGACAATAATGTTTTGGGCTTTTGTTGTTTTGTTTGTTGTTTTTCTTTTGTTGTTGTTGTTGCTAAAAGTCCAACAAAATTGATATTGACCAGAAAATTGTAGTTTTTGTTAGAAAATGTTGTGCTTCATGGTTAGATCTTTTTTAAATATGCATGTATTTCAGCAGAAATTTTAGTGTACCTTTTCTTATAGGCTAATGATTTAAATAGGTGTGATAAAAACATCCTAAGAACATTATGCTGTTCAAGAATGCACGAAGGGATCAAAGTCACAGGTAGTATAATATATTGATACTAAAATAATACCGTCGTAGATGAATTATAATGTGTCATAATTACTACTGCCTTTTTATATATATTGGCTTAAGCATTGCAGTTAGATATGAAAAGTGCATAGAAATATGTTTGTGTTGGCGTTATGGCTTAAAATACTGGGCTATTACCTCGATATAAACTCATTATTTTGCGCAACTTTCCGTGCATAATGAATGTAACAATTCATTACTCAGCAACCCAGACAAGTCCCTGCTGTAGTGATTTATCACCAGTGTGTGTGTGTGTGTGCGCGCGCGCCTGATGTTGTCTCTTTGCAGGTGAACAACCTGATCTGGCACGTGCGCTGTCTGGAGTGTTCTGTCTGCAGGACGTCGCTACGTCAGCACAGCAGCTGTTACATCAAAAACAAAGAGATCTTCTGTAAAATGGATTATTTCAGGTAGGGTAAGTTTATGACCGTGTTTTCAAAATACCACGTCTGCTCTGCCAACACAGGCCTCCTCCCACCAGTCGTCTGCACCTCTCTCTCTCTCTCTCTCTCTCTCTCTCTCTCTCACACACACACACACACACACAAACATAAACACACACACACACACTTCCTTTGAGATGGATGCGGGTTGCCTCATGTGCTATTGAAAGACCCTTTAAAAAGCTCACAGAGTGTGTAACAAAATAAAAGTCTTTCACTATTGCGTATCTGAAACATCCGCACTTTTATTATGGCTATCCAAAACTCAACCTTTTTACTGCAGCCACAGAAACCTGTTATCTGGCCTACCTACCAGAATAACATTTTGGAAAATTCTGTGCTTTATCTTTAAAAGCTCAAAAGGGAGTAGATCTGGGGGTTTTTTGGAGGTTATAATGGCTATGTTTTGAGGGAAAGACGTGTTTTGGCCCCACGTGTCACCGACTTCTTCCACTCAGATCATATCAGATTTTAAGTGGCGCACTGAATCACATTATGATTATGATTATGTTAGTGATTAATTTCCGTGTCGGATCGGACAGGATCTGGACCTGTGGTTTCCTGGACACGGCAGTTATCGCAGTCTTTAACTAATCAACACACGTGCCACAAAGCGCGCGCGGTGACAGTTTTATCATCTGGAGAGGGAGACGTGAAACTAACGGAAATCGCCGGAAATGCCCGTTTGACTGTGCGGCTATCTTAAGTTTAGTCAGTCCCCATAGGCAATCAAATAACAGCAACAAAAAAAGAAAGAATAGACGAATTTTTCCTGTCAATACAACATATCAAATCCCTTTTAAAATTATTTTTAATTAAGAATCAAACGAAGCAAAATAAAACAATCAATGAATTCTGTATTTAGACTCAAGTGCGATAAATAACACTATTGTGACAGATTTACAGTCAATCCATCAATCACACACACACACACACACACACACAAACACATCTATCTATCTATCTATCTATCTATCTATCTATCTATCTATCTATCTATCTATCTATCTATCTATCTATCTATCTATCTATCTATCTATCTATCTAT
>JAVQJD010015857.1:0-29025 GCA_036023655.1 Nannoperca australis | reverse complement strand
AAACTTTTGCTTTCAAACCCTGAAGTTTTGCTTGCGAATCTAAAAGTTGTGCTTCCGGTTCCGCTTTATGCCGTGGGCGGGACCTACGCTGAAAGACGTTTCTATTGGCCAGTTGTGATGTGAGTGACAGCTTGGCAAGATGCCGTCAGTTAACGAGAGAGGCTGTTTTGAAGTTTTGAAGTGACCCAAATCACTTGTTAATAACATTTTTTTTGCACCTTAACTCAAGTCCTTTATGATAGATAACATTTCTTAATGCTACAAGTATGAATAGGTCATTGATATTTTTATATATATATATAGATTTATATAGTTAGATATAGATATATTGAGTTGTGATCGTGCAGAGCAAAGCATACATGTTATTAACAAGTGATTTGGGACATGCACTCGCAAAACTTTAGAGTTTGAAAGCAAAAGTGTGGAAAGTTTCTCTCTCAAACCCTTTTTTTGACTGCTTTAAAAAGAAACAAAATTCTCTCCATAGATCTCCAGCATACTCAAGAAGTGTTTGTGTGGATTTTCCTCGCCTGTTCTTGTTGGCAGCTTTTCAAAACAGCAGCATAACAATCATCACTTACAACAGCTGGTCTAGTGAGACTCCCCCTGTGTAACACACACTCTCACTGTCTCTCTTTGTCAAATACACACATCCTCCCACACATAACCCACCTAAACGTGAGCCTCCCTTTCCCTTGCCAGGATTATTCTTCCTCTCCACACTTTGGATTCATTTCAGTTTCAGTTATTTATTTAAGATAGGAAATAATTTAAAGTTAACTTTTTTTGGCATATCAGGACAGAACAGTGTTTGAAGGTTGCTTTACCTGTAAGGATGTTTAAAGACATTTACACACTTTAAATGAATCCCTCCAACTCAATTGTATGCCATATTTAATCACTAAATCCCTAAATCAACAATTCAGTTAAACCAAAACATCCTCGACTGGGTAACAAAGAAATGACAAATAGTATATAAAACGGTTTTGTGATGACTACACCTTGAGATCTATTCACAGACAACGATGCAGAATTCACAAAAGAAGGAATGAGGGCTTATGGAAAGAGCAACATGATAAGGATTTGTGCGATAAACCCAACAACCCACGAAAGAAATTGATGAGTGACTTGAAGATCTGTCTTCTTGAAGATTTTAACCTTTTTTAATGAGAACTGCAATGGAAATAAGCTTTTAGCTTTATTGTGTTTTTATCCTCAACAGTTTTATTGCATGTCGGGGCTAGGTGATTGCAGTCTTGTATTTACTTTTAGTACTACCAGATAAATGTGAGAAGTAAACCGTGCTTCTAGCATAGAGTACACAATTAGCTGTGTGTGTCAAATGGTCTGGTCATAGCTCTCGATTTTAAAGTGGTGAACGTTTTGTTGTTTTTGTTTAGACCAGAAACTGCTGGGGAATAAACACCTGGTTTAAGGTACCACAGCTCACCCTGTTACCGCAAGTTTTTGCTGTTTTTAATGAGAAGTGCAAAGTCTGTCAGGCCATATAACAAAGCTTTGTGTAATGTATCTCTTGTCATTTAGAGTTTCAGTGTGCGATTGATTGACAGCCGCTAATTAAAATTTTATAGAGGGGGCAGAGGAGAAAATGTAGCATGTATGTTCTTTATGTTTTTTTCAGAATAAAGAAAATCAAGAAAAAAATCAAGGTTGTCAGATATTTAGTCAGTGTTGCTGTTCCCAGCAACAGTTACATAATTTGACTTACTAAATCGAGTATTGACAGTTTAACATGAGTGAGACTTCTAATTTTATGAGCACTAGTCATCTAAAATGTGTCTAGTGTCTGGCATATTGTGTCTGCAAACAGCATGCATTTCATATCGTCTGCCAGTATTGAGGGTTGCTCTTAATTTCTGCTCAGTGTCACTGAAGGGATCAGCTCATTTCTGACCAGCTGCAACTAGATATTGTATTATTAGTGTAGTCCAGGTCAGTCTTATCAGTGCCACTAGCTGCCATGTCACACTGTAATTCCATATGTCACATTAGCTAGAGCAGACACGTCTTTATCTGAGTGTTACAGACAAAGTTGTGGAAATGTGAGGATGGCTGTTCCATAAACATTAGTTAAGCAGCAAGTTTATAAACGATACTATGACTAACCTTTATGGCAGATATTACACGCAATTATAAAACATTTTGAATAACTTTCAAAGTGGTAAAATCCTTTGTCTTCTGAACAGGCTTGTACACACACACACACACACACACACACACACACACACACAGAGTTCAATGTGAAACAGGGGCACATGAACTAATATGTTAAAAGACAACACATTCAGCTTCAGTCCTGTAACAAATTTACATCGCAATCATGTCAGCTTAGCATAACCTCAAACTCCTGGACAATCCCTGGGGCATTCCTTTTTATCTCGCTCTCTCTCTCTCTCTTCCGTGTGTGCGTGTGTGAGTGTGAGTGAGAGAGAGTGTGAGTGAGAGAGAGAGAGAGAGAGAGAGAGAGAGAGCGTGTGTACAGGACCTGGGCTTAGTGTTGGTGATGTTGCATTTCCATATTAATAGATATGCTAATCAAAGCAAATCATATGCTAATGAGTATGATGGATTGATGCTGCAAATATAACTCTGTTTGCTCTCATGAGACTGACTAGAGGACACACACAAACACATACACACCCTTGTGCACGCACACACACACACACACACACAGCAAGTCAGAGAGGCAACCCACTCTTTCACTCAAAAACATAGTATATTGCAACCAATCAAGTAACTTTTACCCATGCATTCAATTGTGCATGCACACACACACACACACACACACACACACACACACACACACTAATAACTACTGTGTCGGTTTCTCTTTAACTACCACTGCCATAGTGTCTGGTCATGCTGCAGTAAAGAAGATAAGGGAATGTGTGTGTGTGTGTGTGTGTGTGTGTGTGAAAGAGAGAGAGACATTGTTGATAGAGACAATTCTTCACTTCGCTTTTGGCTGAATGAAATCTCCAAGGTCATCTATTATGTGTTGAGCTAACTGTACTCTCTGTACTCTGTGTCTTTTGGTGTGTGAGTGCTCTCTCCAGGTAACACTGAGACTCGAGCTGATGAGCTGATATCTGCACTGCGAAAAGGATAAACCAGCAAGATACACACTCACTCACACACACACACACACACGCACAGAATCAGTGGCAGGTGTGTGCCAACTCCCTCCTGCTGCAGAGACAGCGGGAAAATAAAGCGAAACAGAGAGAAAGAACGTAAAAGAAAGAGACAGAGGTGTCCTTGACATGGGTTGCAATGTCTGACCCAAACTCATCCCAAACCTGTCCACAACACAAAACAAACAAAAACAAACAAGCCTGTTCCAAACTCTAGTCCTTTTTGCATGCATCATCTTCAGATCTTCCCAGACCCATCTGCACTTAATTCAAACTCATCTAAGCTGACATCACATCCAGCAGAACCCACACCAAACAGTGCTCCTATGCTTCAGTTCAACCCACTCCGCACACTCACCCAAAGTCAAGTCTAGTATTGCATATTTATAACAACATAAATCCACTCCACGTGCATATCAACCCAACAAACCACCCAGACCTTCACCTCATTAAGATACAGATCCACCTGGACCAAAAGGAAATCAACTCCAAGCTCGCCCACACTCAGTTCATCAACCTACAACTGCCAAAATCTAACTGAACTCACGTTTTTTTAATTAATTACCTGCAACACATCTTAATAAAAGCTTGGAGTACAGAATACCACCAGAAAATATAGATACGCTGATGCAAAATAACTTGCTTCAGTTTACCATCAAATCTCAATAGAACATTTATAAAGAAATGTGTTTATATTAAAGTGAGTTATCAAACATTTTGCCAATAGCAGGTATTGTAAAGGCATCTTTATGAAAAGATTAGACCACTACCTTTGTGTTTTATCCTGTGTGTCAAAAACAGCCTTTCACGTCATTGGGACCACTGCGTTGGCACAGGGGTCCCAATGCAACAAAAGAACACAGGGCTGTCCGGCAAAAATGTTGGACTACATCAGCCAACACGGCAAAGTGCTGTCCAGTCAAACGTGTAAATTATGCACACTTCTGGAAGATGACTTTGTAATGTTAACTGCATATTGTACATATACCTGATCACAGAGACAGAGGGTAAAGTGATTGTGCCTCTGATAAGCCTTCGGACTCGCGGATGCATTACTCACACTGGCATTCTTTGTTTGTATTTTCCAATTGTATTTCATCCATCACCACTACTTTTAGCAACACACGCCCACCAGCCTCCTTTGCATTTTTTTTTTTGCTCATTGCTATATTTGGTCTGAATGCCTGTTACGGGGACAGACAGCAGCGTACTGTTCAAATGAAGCGGCTGCCAATCACTTCACACCCTTCGTGTGTAATTTTGACAATTTCCGTGGCATCCCTATCACCTGCAAACCCATCATCACCAAGCTATGTACCCAGACTGCCAAATATTAACGCAAGCAGTCTGCATTCGCATCTGAGCTGCGAGACAACAGCTATAAGAGGTACTTTATATCCAGCGAGACACACACACACACACACACACACACACACACACACACACACACACACAGATCAGCAGAAGTCCAGCTGGGCCCTCCTCATTAAGCTCTCACCGCTCGCACACACACACACACACACACACACACACACACACACACACACACACACACACACACACACACACACACACACACACACACACACACTCGACAAGCCCCTGTACCCCCGCTGTGTCAGAGTGATGGAGAGGCCTAAATTATTGATGCATCTCTATCTAATAGGAACCCCTGTGTGTCTGTGTGTGTTTGTCCCGACTTGTCTCGGCCGATGGGTTAATCCTCATCACCTAAGAGAGTCGTTTGGTCAAACAGCTAATTTCAGGGACATGATTGGGAAGCCAGTAGAGGGAAATAGAGTGTTTGAGAGGGCAGTATGATTGGAGGATGGCAAAACAGAAAGAAACACGAGAAGAGCAGTGATCGTATAAACATGTAATATCAATACATACATTTTGTTCTATAATTGAGTGTTTGTTGTTCAATGTATGCTCTCTTAATAGCACAGGAAAAGCAATATAATGTTTAAAAGCAGCATGAAGGATGAGTCATCCCATTAGTCTCTTTCGCTCTCTAAACTCAACCGTAATGAATTTCTCGAAGCTAGACTACATGAACACACAATGCACTAAGTACACTGGATCTGACCTGATGGAGCCATACTGTCTTGACAAACACACATACAATAGCAGTACGTCCCAGTTAGAGCGAACCTCCTGTCATTTTTGAAGGTTTAATCCTTTGTTTTTAAAACAGGGCCATGAGAGAATCGGTGTGTTCACAAATGTGTGGTGGTGGAGAGAGAAGAGAAGCCTTAACAACGGCAAGAAAGAACGAAATACACATCCTTCCCCTTCCTACCAATGGCTTTTTACTATGACTTAAAAGCCTTAAATGTGACCCAGAGCAAATTGTGCATGATATTTCTTTCCAGTTGCACAAGGATTAAAGTAAACTGTATTTCACTCTTGACAGGCATGGCACTATGAAAGAAGGTAAAATGTTTGGGGGTGTTGGGGTTTTATCATTTTACTCAGTGCAAATCCCTTGAAGGAAGGGCCACCTCAGCCTAGTTTCAAATGGCATTGCTAATGCAATTTGTATTTATGGGCCAATTTGCATGTTTTGGCTGTGTATTCCTACAGATAAGTGGTCAAAAATGGCATTAATATCAGAAACTGGTGCAGAAACGTCATGTGGAACCTCAGTGCAGTTTAACATACAAGCACCATGTTTGACAGAGAATAATGAACACAATAAACCTGCTGTTTGAGCACAATTACAATGTCAGAAAGGGTCCAACCTCTGCTCAACCCAGGTCATTAGGAGGGTTTTAAAAGCAGGTTGGATAGCATCCCATTTGGACCAGACAGTCACTGTGTCATCTGAATGAAGTAGAGGTGCTTTTGAAGTACAAAAAAAAGACAAAAAGAATAGTAATGAAGCTGAGGTTTGTTTTTTTCCTTAAATATTAAATCAATTTAATGCAGCATAACAAATGTGTGTTTCTAGCCATGTAACACTGCTGAGGTGTTACAATTTCAGAAGGATCAAATCACTGGATTTGTGTTATATCACAATATAGTTGCAAAAAGGAGGAGCGTTAACTGGGATTGTCTATGTCTGGTTGGTCTTACACGCAGTACTTTTGCTGACAGTATATCTGAAGGACTTGAACACATGGTTCTAAAATGATCCAATCATTATATAACCATCTCCTCTGTCATAGCTTGATCTCCAAATGAGGCTCAATGTGTTCCTGTTCTCAGCACAGGTGGCATGGAGGCTATTACCGGCAAACAATAAATAATACATTGCTAGTTGCCACCACCAATGGATTTAGACAAGAGCTATGCTTTCACCGTGTATCAAGACAAATGTTATGGATTATAGCAGGGGCAGTACGTTTGGTCAGAATACCGTTTATTTGGAATGTATTTGAAGCCAGGGAGCATTAATTCATTATTTGACCATACTGTCTTTAGGATATTACATTTTCACTGGTGATTCCAATGACTCATCCGCTCTTCTCTAAAAAATATGAATAAGCCAGCTTCTAAACATTTTTAATGGATATGATCAAAGTAGATGAGTAGATGTAGAAGTAGTATATATATATATATACATGTTCTCTTCCTCTTTTCTCAAAAGTAGAAGTGAGATATCAGTGAGTTATTAGAGACCTCGCTGTTGCTAATAACTTCTGTCTGTGTGTGTGTGTGTGTGTGTGTGTGTCTGTGTAATGTCTGTGGGTTTACCTCCACATAGAGAATGGGGAAGATGCCAATCTTGTCTCCCAGCATGCCTTCTGCCCAGTTATCGTCCACTCGCCTGATTACTGTCAGTACCTCATCCTGGACAGAGAGGAAATTAGTGAGTCTGTGCACATACACACGGGTGTTCTTGCACGTTGTAGCCCGTTAACTACAAATCACACATACTGCCAATCCTTTTCCGAGGCATTAATACCTTTCTAGACTGACAGGCAGCTACTGGTTTCACTTCATTTCAGTTGCCTTCATTTCAAATGCTAACCAATCAACCGCTTTTCAGTCCAGTTATTATCACTTGTGTAGGCCAAGTGGTGAATGCTTCCTTATTCTGCAGAGGTTTGTGGCAGCAGTGTGCAGTTGTGGAGCATTCAAAGTGTAAAAAATGTGAGCTTAAATTGGTTTGGTGGAAATGAAACCGTGTGGAAAAATGAAAATGACTACCGTAGGACAATTTTGTATGTTAAGGTGAAAACTGATGCGTTGTCACACAGGGTGTGCTATTTTATTAAACATTTTTTAGCAAAGAGCTACTCAATAAGACTCTGTGTAGGCATCAGTACAGCAACTCAAGCAAACAGGCATTTATGGGCTAACCTTCAATCAGCAGTCGTGCTTTACAATATCAAAACATACATTGTGCACTTTGTTGTTTTGCTCTAGGTATCAGTAATGTGTACTGGACACAATATCAATACTGTGTAAGATGTAACCTTGCAAAGTATGCATAGGTTAGCATGCTTACCTTTGCATACTTTATATACATTGTACATACACAGAATGATATAATCTCTCTTCTTTTTTTTTTTTTACAATATTCTCAGCAATATCATATACACGACACTCATGGAAACACATTATGTTCCTAGTTCATCACACACACCAACAGACTTCATCATGAATGCATTTCTCCCTCTGTTGCTCCTCTCCTCATGTGAATATGAAGGTCTTGGTAAGACCATTAGGGACGGCAGTGATAATGCTGGTAAATGACTGTGTATTAGTCATACTGAGTAATTACCTCTAACACTGAGAAAACAGTATCACACACACTGGTTCTGCATGACAACACGCATACAGCACATCACAGGGGGATGCCTCTCTGTGTGAGTGTATTGCCTCGTGTAATCTTCAATCTCTAACCTGTTGATTAATTTAGCCCTAAAACACAAAAAAGTGAACTATGAACATTTCATCATTATCTGTTAATCTGGATGCAGAATGCATTGTGTTTGAGACAAGGAGTCTACAGTACAGTATGACTATGTGTTGCATTGCTGGGATCAGTCGTAAAAACACCTAGTGAAAACGTACAGTACACTGTAATTTAATAATGTTCCTCTCTCTACAGACACACAATTAGAGTTCAGAGACAGAGTGGATCTGTTGAGCGTTCAGTTGTAGCACACATGAGTCAGTGCAGCAGGATCAAAATGATAAGCTTTGAGGAACAGAACAGTACACGGAATACAAATCACTGTTTACACCAAACTCAAACTAGTGGATACATACCTCTGAAGGACTGCAAGTACTACAATTAAAGTGATTCTTTGACAAATTGGGATGCTTTCTAGATTAATTCTAGTTTCTTAGTTCAGAATCTAAAACAACCCAAAGAATACCTACCAAGATATTTTTGACATTTCTGACACAATAAATTTTCAAAAACATAAAGAGACCCAATCCGAAAGAGACCTGAAGACAGTCACACCTGAGGATAATTAGTCCCAATCCTGAATGTGAAGTTTGACTTCTACAAACCCAAAACGAGACAGACACCAGTACAGACAGCAGCATGATGCTCTACTGATTAACAAGCAGCCTTGGTCAAAAAGTACATCACATTTTTCTTACACTCTGCAGTTCACACTTTCCACCTCCTGTCAAAAAAAGGAGAAGGTTTTTCTCCTGTGATGATGACGACGATGCACAGAGTTCGCTCAGATCCGTTCCAGGATCAGACATGTTGACACACTGAGACCCACAACCCTGCAAGACCCAATCTTACACAATTACACTGAATATAATCAAACATAACATCTTGGGTTCTGGGTTGGGGTCTTGCTAAGAACCAAAACATCTAGATGGAGTTTCCTCCCTGACCACAGCTAGTGAAAATACATTTATCATTATTAGTTTGATGTCAGATGCCCCACCAGAGAAATCATCACTTCACTTTAAACATGTTAACAAGCTCAGTGCACTGTGTCAGCCAGCACATCATATAGGCAGACATAATGCTTTACACAATAAAGAATTGTGCTTGTTTTTTTCTTCCAACTTCTTGGCACAAAAATGGAAGAATTTAAATACTACAAAATATCAGTTGCCAGCATCTTCATTCCAAACATCATAGTGTCAGTTTTAAAAATGTCTTCAGTCAGACTACACTGGTAGTGATTGGGAAACTGCAGCTGCTAATGTATGCTATCTCCATCCTTGAAATACTTATATAAATGTCTTCAAAAATGCCTTAACATATTAACTTACACTGGAAACAAGTGAAACTAGATGGTACTCAGAGAACTAGTGTATAGTGTCTACCTCTTCCAAATACTCATTCTGAGTTTCTCCCATTACATAACTAATGTATAAGCCTCTGTGGCACAGTTACAGAGACAAAGAAGACTTGTCTGTTCAGATATTAGCCAGTTTTTTAGGCTAATATCTGAGCCTAAAAAACTCATTTTTTAGGCTCATTTTTTATGTTCTAGCTGTGGACTAGCTGTATTTATTTGGATGTGAAAGCTGATCACATTTTATTTACAAAATATAAAAAAACGAGTACAGGCAAAATATGGAGAAAAATGTGAAAACTGCAGTTCTATTGGGAAGGGACCATGCAGAGCATGCACTTTCTACTTGCTGTAGTTTACATTCAGAGAAGCGATCTGAAGAGTCAGTAGTGATAAATTATTAGTGTGCTACAAAGAACCACCCTGGTTTAACACCACAGATAAGTGTTTTCTTCTACTACACTATTAATGCTATTGTAAATTCTAAGTACAGCCATCCCTCCAATCTCTCCACTGATTCATCCATGCATCCTGTTCATATTTTCATATTATTGCATTAATTCTGTGTCCGATATTAAAACAGTGTCCTGAGTGAATGTGTGTGTACAGCATGTGTCTGTATGTGTGTATGTGGTGTGTTACCTTGCTGAAGGCCAGACAGTCTTTATCCTGGTCTTTATCTTTGACCTCAAAGTCATACAGCGCTTTGCCCTGTGGTGGTGTTTGGCTTAGGGGACGCAGCAACTGGATGTAACTAGCAGGCAAGAAACCATGGCAACCGTTGAGCTCGCCGTGATACCAGTTGTCATCTACCTTGCGTCGCAGGATGATGATGTCACCCTTGGAAAATTGGAGATCGCCTGGTTCTTTTCCTTCGTAGGAGTAGAGGGCTTTACCACAAGGCAGCGCTGGGATATTCTGAAAAACATACACATACATTGTGTAACACTTACTATACAAACAAAGCACTTTTTTATACGTCTCAAAACAAAGCAGTTAAAATGTTCATTCCTTGTGAGGAACAACACGTTCAAAACATTTTTTGTGTCTCGTTTTGTCTGACCTAAAGTGACAGATTTAAGTCTGAATTTGTATCAATGTCTATCTATCGTTGTACTACTTTAATCCTGGTGTCTGGTCAGTATGAAGATGGTGAAGAGATTCTGGGATTACTGGTGACTCCATCATTCTCTGATTAGTGCAGTGGTTCCCAAGATAAATCAGATTAGTCACAACAGTTCAGATAACACAACAATTTTGGCATAAAAATCACTCTCACATCTACACTAAAACCGTAACCTGTGTAATCTGAGAACAGAACACAAGTCAAAAAGGTAAGGAAGCACGAGGTTAGAGCATGCTGCTGTTTTAAATACATCTGTATTTCGCCCATGAATTGTTGTTGCTTGTGGGCAGAGCAGATGAGCATATTACCTGACAGTTATCTTATCCTACAGTAGAAAACAGGGTCTCAGTGAGAATAGGTTGTTCTTCTCTACTGCAGCTCCACATAGTGATTAAAATAAAAGGTTAGGTGGCAGGTGTATTTTTATATACAAATCTTGCATAGAGCAGCATTAAGTGCATTTTGAGACCTCTACGGAAGATTAAAAGCATTGCTGTCAAGTAGTAGTGCCACTGAGTCAAAATGATGCCAAATAACTACACCTCCCACACCTTGGGGTTGACAATTTCTTCAGTTTACAGTGAACTGCAGTTTCATTATATTCTTCCTATTAAGGAGCTGGAAAATGTGCCTTTTGTTCCATGTCTGGAAAAAATCAGTTTCAAGTCTGTTATGTAACAAAATTAATTATGCGGTATGGCTCTTTTCACATTGTTCTCTACTCTTCATTTGTATATTGGTGATGCCCCATATTTGAAGGAAGGTGCAAATGAGGCAGTGATCAGTCAATTAATCTGGATTAAAAAAAGTCGGTGGGGCAAAGTGTTTTTAAGCACCTTAAAACAGAGGAAAATCCAATATGTTGAAAACTGTTGGCCGTGGAGACAAATTTGTAGAGCACGGATAGTTGGATATGTGCTCCGAGTTTCATTTTATCCCCCTCAGCAGTAGGCTATATGAGATATGACTGGTTATTAAAATGTTTGCCAGGTAATTGCTCCCCCCACCTTGGGCCAAACAGTCATTTTGAAAGTGCCAGAGTGGAGTGATGCATGGCTCCCTGGAGTTTCATCAAAATCAGGTCTGTGGTGTCTCGCTTATCACATTTCAGTGACGGACACCATTGTGGCCAGTGACCCATTTATCCTACACAAACAGATTTTGACATAATGCCATACTTGTTTAGAAAATGGTCAAAAGGTTGCATTGAGCTCAATTCATGTTAAGTTTCTATTAACAAAAAGTACAGTATTGATCAATTTCCGCTTGACTGTTTGCTAAACCCCTCCCTGAACAGCAACTGTCCAATCACAGCTTAGCGACCATAACTAGGCACAGCAGGCCTGTCAAGCTTTGTACTGTGTATCTCCACATGCTGGAGCAATGTGCACAGAGCTGTAGTGAGGGCTGCTCAGTTCAGTATGGAGGGTAGTAGTTATAAGCCTTTCCACAACCACATACACAAGAGTAAAAGTGTAAGGAATTAATTAAACGTTTGTGTTTGTCTGGTTTAACAACAATGGAACTGTTATTATTAACTAATGGTTACTTCAAAGATCATAATGATTAACCAATCAGGTTACATTAGTTTGTGCAGTTTCAATTTATATAAAAAAACTGTTCACAACTAGCACATCCTTTGTGTGTTTTTCCCCACAGATCCTGAATGTTCAGAGTTTAGGCTAACATTAGGAGATCTGTTCTGACTTCCATTGGATTTGGGGGAGTTTACACTCCAGCAACCCCAGCAAATAATGCGAACAAGGATATAAGCTAAGCAGCTGAACAGGGTTTTGTGAAATAACAGTCTGATCTTACATTTTGTTTATTATACTGATAATGCTAGGACTAACTAGCTCTAGACCAGGGGTCACCAACCTTTTCAACCAACTTATGGAGCTAACCTTAGCTTAATTAGCTACCTTGCTACAGCTGTTAGAAATCTGCTAGCAACAGTTGTCATGACAATGACAATGTAAAGCCTTTTTTGTCTACCTTTTTCTGTATTCAAAGACTCATTGTTTAAAAAAAGACTTTGAATTTCAACATGTGAACCTGTAACTTAACTGTAAACTGTGCCGTGCTAGAAATAAAAGCTTGACTTGCGTAGAAACAGTAGGCTTAGTGAGGGGAACGGGGCGCCGATCAGGATGAAGGTCAATTAAATCATGTTCATTTTAGATGTGGTTAGACTAGATGTTTTCCAATAAAAGACCCAACTTGACATGGTAATATTGTTTTTAACCTGCAGATGACATAGCAGGAACATTTCTATACAACCAGTGACACGGATATTCATCATCACACCTACATTCACATTCTCCGCCACACACACACAAACAAACACTGCAGCATTCAGTATACACTTAGTATACTGAACAACATGTTCAGTATACTAAGTGTATACTGAAAGGGAATTTATACTGAAAGGGAATTTATCTTAAAGAAGATTCAGGTAAACAAAGAGCAGCAAAACAGAAGAGAGAGAATGCATGAAAGAAAAACAACTTATTTTCTTCCCAGAGAAGGTGTTACAATAACACTAACACACACACACACACACACACACACACACACACACACTTGCAGACACACATGCAGACACACATGCACACTCTTATTATACACTCACGTACAAACTGATTATCCCCAGCCACTACACTGAAGAGAACAGCCAGAGGCTCCACTGCCTGACTGTACTGAGATCAGTGGTGACGCAATATGAAGAAACACACACACACTTACTCACACAAACAAAGAAATACACTGTACTAATGCTGCTATATGTATGTGAACAAAGTGTGCTGACACCCAAATATTACACCCATTGACCCCATTTATACTTGTCTCATATCTGGATAAAATACAGATGTGATTTAGTATCTTTTCATTTACAAGCTATGCCATATCTGCCACAGCTACAACTTTGTTTTCCCAGTTAACATGCAAAAAACACTGGATGGAGAAAGGGAAGAGGTGAAAGAGGAGAGCAGTAAAAGAAAGACAAACACAAAGAAACAAGGATAATGAAAAAAAACTGAGGTGAAAAAGGAGATGACGGTGAAGAGATATACAGCAGAGGAAAGGAAGAGAGAGAGACAGAAAGCAGAGGAGCAAACTTGTGACTGCATGGCCTGCTTTAAAAAACAAAAGATCCCACCTGAATTTAAACAATGGACCAATTCTGTTGTATTATTCTAGCTATTCCTGTGGATAATTGACCCACCACAAGAGATCTGCCATTGGAAGCATCTGAAATACACCATAGTGTAATATGAGCATCTGTCACTGCAAGAAAGTTCCCCCCAACTCTCATGTCTTTTTCCTACTGGAAAAACTTAATGTGCACCAGTATCACTCTCCACCAAACATGAGACTCATTAGATACCTTCTATGCATTCATGTTGCAAATGGAAACACTCTTCTTCATGGTTAAAGTGTGAATTATTGCTCAGACGTACTGACACCTTAGCAGAGCGTTAGCTCTTCTAATAGAATAAAATAAGACACTATTAGACCTTGAATTTCAGGGGAACATTTCTCAGACTTCAAAGATGTGCTAGAACTTTATAATGTTGTATGTACCTTTCCTCTTCACTCTCTTTATCTTAACTTTTCTTTCATTCTGACTCTTTTTGTCTCTCCCTCCTTTGTTCCACACGCTGAGCTACTGCAGTTTTGGTGCTTTGCTTAGTGTATTCACAGTCGTAAAGTCCCTTTAACACATGCACTTAACTTCATAAATGGCAAGTTAACTTGTTGGCATCATGTTCAAAAATTCACTCTAATGATGTGTCAGGAGCTGGTCACATTTCTGTAACTCTTCCTTCATGTCTAAAGTGAGAACATAAAGCACCAACATTAACACATATAGCACGCACGGTCTAGACGTGTAATTGTATAAACTATAAATGTACATACATTGTATTTACATACACAATGATATATTTATATATAATTTATATACTGTATAAATATAGATGTGTATCTTATGCCACATTATCATGGTTATCATGTTATCATGGTTCTATGCACTTGATGTAAAGCTCTTATTTTGGAAGTCGCTTTGGATAAAAGCGTCTGCTAAATGCCTAAATGTAATGTAATGTAAGACAGCAGTGTACATTCAACGTTTAATTATCATTTATATGCACAGGGAAATAAAATCCATTAAATAAACCATTCTATAAATGAAATACTGTGGATAAACCAATTCCAGCTGCAATTTTGTTGAAGAGATATTTTTTAAGCTGTCTTAACCTAAAAAAAAATATCCTTGGAAATCCGCATTAGAAAATTGCATTCTACATACACAACACAGTCAAAGATTTCAGCTTTAATTTAACTTGTACTGCATGACAATCTTGGAAAACTGCTTTACCTCCAGAATCAACTACTTGTAAATATGAGAATATTAGGAATTAAATAAAAGCCAAAACGTATCTATGATATCTCCTGAGTCAAATCTATCAACATCTATCATAAATTAATGATGGAATTGAGGAGAGAATGTATCGCTGCATTGTGCAGACGGAGATTTGATAGAGTTGAGGTGCTGAAGCAATAATCAGCCAGTTGCCTGCAAGGTTTACATCCATCACTGTGAGAGAACCGAGAACACTCTTCTGTGTTGGTGTCATTACTTTCAAACTCACCAATGTTTTTCCTGCTGTGCAGCCACCGTAGTGAGAAGAAAAACTAATCTATCCAGAACAGTCACTTCATGTGTGAAAAGAGAGGGACTGTGTGAATGGCAAAAACCAAGCCAGGATTGTTGCATTCTGCATGTGTGAAAAGGGATTTTCAGTGTTGTACCTGTCAGCGGCACAATATTATTGTCAGCCAAAACACACACACACACACACACACACTGTCTCTCTCTCTCTGTATCTTTTTATTCAGAATGGTCTCTCACCCCTGTGGTGCAGTAATTAGTGTTTGTGGATTTCTGTAATGGACAGAAGGTGAGTGTGTGTGTGTATGTGTATGTGACAAAGAGTGTATGTCCCCTGCCCTTGGAGACTTACACACAAATGCACTGGTCCCTCTATCAACCACTACTGAGACTCCCATCTGTTCAAGTTTCTCAGTGTGTGTGTTTGTGTGTGTGTGCCTCCGCCATAAGGTACAGGGAGGTGACTTGTCCAACAAGGGACTGACTGCTCCCTTCAACAATGCCCCGGTGATGCACACACACACACACAAACACACACACAGGTTGACCATATGTGGTTGATGGATCGATGACTTGGTCGCTGGGGACCCTTTAGAACGACGGGGTATTTGGAATTTTTTTATCCTATTGACAAGCAGTAAGTTTCAGTACGGATACCAAAATAGCATATTTTTTTAATAACTTCAGGAATAGCAAAAAACTTCTGATCTGGCAGTGGTTAAACATCTAGGAGAGCTGGTCCATTAAATGTACAACCAGCAGTTATGTGACAATGACAATACGAGCCTTCTCCTTGACCTCAACTAAGACGCTAAACACTTCCACTAAAGCCTTGACATTAAGTTGCCTTCAGGCAGTGTCACTCTAGCTGCTCCAGAAGGTCACAAGAGTAAGTGTGTGGGCCAGAGGTTAAATTTATTTATTTTTTAAGTGTGCACAGATTCCACAGGCAGCATTAAAAAGGGAAATCTGCTTAGGCTCAAACTGCTTCATAAACCATCTGCACACTAACCTACTACAACAATGCATCACAGGAATATATTTATGTGTATCTATTTATTTATTTGTTAGGGAGAATGGAGAACACTGAATCAAAAGTCGACTTCATGGAGTGTGAAATGGACGTGGCTGTTGTTGAGCATGAGGCTATATTGGAGGAGATTGAGCCTTTATTGTTTGGTGGTCAGACCACTAGTGTGACCAATAAGAGGAAATTTGTTGAGTTGCTGCACATCACAGCCACAGTAAACACTCCTGACTCAGAGATCCAACCCTCCCTTTTTTCTTGTGTTTATTTAGTTTGAATGTACACATTGTGTTATATTTTATTGGAAACCCCTTTTGTCCTTTGTCTATTTCTGTGTATTATATCTGTCTAAGTCTGGAGGGTGCTGAATGCTGTACAGGTGTGACGCCCCTTGAGGCTAATTGGTGATATTGGGCTGTATAAAACACAATTGACATGACTCTGTTATCTCTGTCAAGTCATTATTTAATGTACAGTTGTTTTGCTGATTACAAAATAAATAAAGTTTAGCTCCCTGCCCTAAACAACTTTATAACTGGAAACTGCCTCGGTGCTGGTGTTGCTCCTCAGGGGGAAGGAGACACAGATCTGACGGTGGATGAAGCTGCCGCAGTGAACTAGATAATCAGGCAGTTCCTCGAGCGCGAAGCCTGCGCCATATCACACACAACACAGGGTATTTCCTACATGGCATCTGAGACAAACAACGTTTAGGACTGGATGTTCATTTTGAAAGGACATATCATCCCAAGAAGACAATTTGATATGGACTGGAGGATGAATTTTTATCAATTTTGCCTACACAGACCACGTAACAGTCCACAAGGTACCCGTGATCCTACCCACCATTTTGTCATATTTCCTGGGCTAGGGGCATTGTCAGTGTCAAAGGACCAAAGTTACTTTTCTGCAGACTAGATCAACCTTTGACCAAATCACCGGATCACTGACGTGTCCTTAAGATCTGCTCCTAGTTTAGCAAATGCTCATGCCATTTAGGAGATAAGAGGAACAACAGTCAAAATACATTACTGCTCTTTATCGTCATCTAACAATAATGTTTAACGTCTAACGCTGATTAGCTCTTACGGCTGCTGGGCTCAACCCATCCCCAGTGGATGTTTATGAGACTCAAATCTCTTACTGAAAATGGAGCTCATAAAACTTGGAATGGCTTTGCAAGGCTAGTGAGTTCCCACCATCTCCAAAATCTTCACATGCTTGGTTCAAAGACATGTCAAGTGTGTTTAAATAAGTTAAATTACAGTAACAGGCTCTATTTGTGTGAATCTAGGCACATGTGCAAAGCACAGACAAGTGTGTCTCTGTCCAGTATACTGAAGGCGTGCTGGTGCACTTTTGGCACTATTGCGCATAGACTGGGATTAGACGGAATAAATGATCATATATACACTAGGTGGGTCTGTTAGCACAAATCATGGTCGATCACATCCATTACTTTCGTCCGCCTTTAAAAGCAGTGCTTGCCCCACAATGATGTGTTGGCGGTTTTGGATGCCAAAAGAGAGCTTTCCTATAAGAAAAATAATAATCTGGTCTGGGATGTGCAGAATTGCAAGCATGTATATAAATTCATCCCAAAATGCTGCCAGTGAAAAATAGTGTCTCTATAAAAGTTGAATTCACATTTCAGGTCATGTTGACCCTTTGGCAGTCACCATGCTTTCTTTTTTCTGAGTTTTACTGCACTATTTCATTTGGCATCCCAGAAGTTACATACCACTGCAGTGCCAAAAAGTAATTGGTCTGGTGTTGCACTGTGGCACAAAGCAAGTCATGCAAATTCCAAACTAGCAGGTGAAGAAAGAACCTCAGTGATCCTCAGGAAAATGCCACTTCACCTTGCTTTGTGCACCTGCACAAAAAATAGAGCCAATTATGTTAACTGTTACAAGATTTGCATACACATCCCTGCTGAGGCTCCCTTCAATTCATTAATATGTAGATGTAGATATTTTTTCAAGATTTGCGCAACTGGAAATAAAAGTCAACTAAACGACATGCCTTTATAATGGTGTAGGTGAGTATCTTTGTCAACTTCTTGACATTATTTTTTTCAAAAACAACATTAAATAAATAATCAAAGAATATTTGAATATACAATAAAACCGCATAGAAATATTCACTTTAATTTCAATACACTGCACGGGTATTACAGTAATGTGTATAACGTCTGTTAAGAACTGAGACTGAATTTTTGAGGTTTCACTTCAAAGACAACATTTGCATACTGTGTAGAGGATGTGAAGGAGCTGCAGGTTAAGTGAGCTTTGAAGGAAATAAGGAATTAAAAGGAATAAATGGTCTTGTTTGGAGTACTGGAACACATTCCCTATCCTGGATTCACTCATCTGTCGACTCTATTGCTGGGCTACATTAAAAATCCCACGCTAAGCCAGTGTGTGTGTGTGCGTGTGTGTGTGTGTGTGAGTGTGTGTGAACGATGGTAGATGGGACAGGATGTTCCACTCCGCTCATATACCCATCCATTTTTCCAGCACCAAACCATTTTCTGTCCCCTGTAGTCCATCTATTCACCTCCCTACAGACACACACACACACACACACACACACACACAGACACACTCTTTAACTGTGATTACTCTGCCCGCTCTACTCTTGCTCCCCCGTCCTTGGAGGGGCACTGGGCCATTACAACTTTTTTCCTCACGGAGTGTGTGTGTGTGGTAATAGCACAGTAAATCTGCAGAGGTCTTTTTCCACTCTGCTGTGAGAACAGCATTTTATCATGCTGTGCTGTTTTATTGGAGCAGACACTGAAGTACAACACAAACACACACACACACACACACACATTCATGCACATACAGAAAGATATTACCTGTATGTTAAGATAATGAGAATTTTCTGATTAAATGATTATTAAATGATTTAAGTTTAATGAACAAATGAAAAATATCATAATCCATTAGCAAACACACACACTTGCCCGAGTTGTTGTGGGAGAATCAGTAAATAATAATATGCTGTATTCATTTGAACGTACACAATGTAAAACAACAAATGATGTCAACATGCAACCACGCTTGTGCAAAAATCAGCACACACACACACACACACACACACACACACACAGGCTGTCTGGCAGTAATTCAGTGCACTATTGATTCACTTTCCATCTATAATTCATGATACAACACACACCTCAGGTGAAGTGGAGATACATACACATACACACAGACTGGCAGTTTCTGAGAAGTAGGAAGACGAGAAACATAACACCACTCACTGTGTATAAACCTAGACACAGTGACACACACACACACACACACACACACACAAGTCTAGCCGGCAGCTACCAGGAGTTCATTCATCTCAACCTTGTCTTCACCTCTCCATCACTCCCTCGTTCTTCCTCCTCCATGTCTCCTCTCTTTCTTCACTCCCTCAGCTCATCATTCCAACTTAGCTAAGGCGCCACACTCCCCTACTCTACTCTCACCCATCCTTAAATGTTTTCCTCTCTTCCTCTTCTTAATCTTAAGGAAAGCTCATGGAGTGTTCACAACGAAAACAGGTTCATCATCTGCATGCTAGTAAAATATCATGGAAATCTGCATATAAGTTTGTTGATATTTAAAGAAATAAAAATAACTTGTCCTCTAGGGATTTTACCAAATTTTTTAGCCATTTGTTCAGTAGGTGCAAACAGACAGGCTGACGGGCTGGCAGACATCGACCTACAGACATTCGGCTCTGCCACTAGACGGCCAAATATATCACAGAAGGAAAGTCAGACAATTAAAAACAAATGGCCAATATACTGTGTAAAGTAAGCTGAAACAATACATAAATGCACTTCTAGTGTAGTCCAGGGATTATTTCCTACTTCAGAGCCACAGTAAGAGCCAACAACACAAACACAAACACACACACACACACACACACACACACATGTACGTACTCTTTAAGTACCATAAAGTTTGTTTTCATTGAAATGACCAGGTCAGTGAAGCAGTGTGAACACTAAACTCAGCAATCAGTGTAAATCATGTGTGTTGTTGCTTTTGCTGACTTGTTCCCACTATATCGGACAGTTTTAGTGAGGGTCAGCTTAATGTTGTGTTTTTCCACACAAGTTATATACTGTGTGAGGGGTGGGATAAACAAACATGGCAACATATGTGGTACCTCACTTATAGATCGGGTTGGGTATCAACCCCTCAATACAGACCAGATTGTGTCCAGAACACTGAGTGGATGTGGAGTACTGAGCAGAGAGTCTTCTTGGTCTTCTTTCCTTATTCAAATAAAGATCCGCAAAGTCATGCACATATGCACAAAGTCAGATCTGCACTCACAATAACAGTTTTGCTCAGGTCCAACATGGTGAATATATTCATAGAAACATAGAAATGTGAATCTCGTTTGCTGACTTAAAAACAAAAACATCTACTTTCATTAGCGTTGGCTTTTTGTAACACTTGAATGTGATATGTCTCTTTTATGCTTTGCAGCATCACAGAATTAAGTTTCAGCTTAGGAATTGCACTATGTTATTAATTCACAACTTTCTACATGTAACTGTAGTGTAAGAATGTATGCTAATCAGTGTCTTTCAGTAATTAGATTTGTTTAATTATTTGACCTGACTAGGTGATCATTTAGCTAGCTCATGTTTGGCATCACTTCGCTTATTTTACTCATATCTTGACAAATGTTGTGAAAATAGCATTCTACACAGAATAAGTAATAATGCCTCACCAAATGGCATCAACTAGAGCATAAATGATTGTTTCTTGCCACCATAAGAGCCTACAAGAGACCGCTCAATCAACTCCAACTCTAACTAAGTCTAATTTGTCCCGGGGACATTTTCCCAATCAGTGCAATGCGGCTGGGCACATGCAGGTACAGAACAACCCTCGGTGTACCTTGCATAAGACCCTGGTTCTTTCATACAGTTCACGCCAGTTTGGTTCTCAGCCTACAATCTTAAAAAAGCTGCAACGTGCCCATTTTGCTTAGTTAGGGTGACTATTTATGTGCTGTCTTTTGGCAATGTTTATAGTGTTGCTGTTTAGTTGTAGTTGTATATAAATGTGGTTACATTTAGGGGGGACTTTCTTTTCCTGCTCTTCATTGAGACCAACAGCAATGTTTGTTTATTATTATTATAACTGAATATTGTGATTATTACTACACAGTAAAAATTACAAAACTACAATACCCCCCCAAAAAACACTGACCACATTTTCCTTCTAAATACCTGTACTTTGACACCATCACTATAATAGGTGTTCCATCCTGTACAGTAATATTCACCTGTATATAAGCATACTGCTGTGTGCATCTCATTGTAGTTCACAAAAACCCTTTCCACAGATACACACATAAAGTATATAAGTATTACAGATTGACACATACACGTTACATAATGGGATTTGTTTTTAAATTATGAAGCGCATGTATGATCCTTTAAAGAACCGTGACGTAACACAGGATAACTGCTACCCACTCCTGAAGCTGAGACAACCTGTCAAACAGAATTATAATTGTTCATGCACATGCACACACACTTATCTTTAATCTGTCCTCATACTTTTGTACAATGTCATATCAACTTTGATCTTAACATTGAATATTCTTTGTGAATAGCATCCATGGTGTACTTTCATGACTTACTGTCAGGCTGCCTGCATTGAGAGTATTTGACAGAGTGAGCGACTGAGAAAGAGGCAATGACAGAAAAAAAGAAACACGGCACAAGATGGGAAGGAGTAGCGACAGCAAGCTTTAGTACAGAAAGCTTTGGGATCGCATGCATATTCATAAGAATAATTTCCATCTGAGCTGTGATAGAAAGCGTGGCTATGTAAAAAAAATAAATAAATAAATAAATAAGACGTACATAGACAGCAGAGCTTGTTAAATATGCAAGCTGTTCAGTGCCAGCGGAGTTGTGGAAAGGATGGATGTCTTACCTAATGGAGTATCCAAAGTGTCGAAGACAGAGATAACAGGGAAGGCAGAGACGGAGAACAGAAGAGGAGGAGAGCATAAGTATCAGTATCTTCTGACAAAACAAATCCTTAATAAGTCTTACAACTGAACTTCTAATGTATTAACTGTAACAAGGGATCTGATTCAAACAACTACATATCTATACGCATTGAAATGACTACACTGCATACATAATAAGAACAGACGTTTGTGGAAACTGCATGATGTGATAACTGCCTATAATGCAAAAGTAAAGCTCCACAATTGGAGAACTCTTCAATATCTTATCACATCCAGCTATACTGAAGCTATTACATCATTAAACAAATCCCGCAGCTGATTAAATGATGCAATAGCCAACATAAAACAAGACATGCCACCTGATGGTTATCATGGGCCTTACCTCTTTCTACATCATCAGCGACATTATTGAGTTGCTACAATACATGCAGTTAAACATAATGTTCTTTTTTCATATGAATTAATTGAATAGCCAAGGCATTTTATATGAAACAGGCAGTTGTATGGAATGTCTGAATTTGTCATTATGATGAATGTTTTTGAGTTTCTGTTTTTCTCTACCTGAAGGTATTGAAGACTACCTGATTCAATAAAATGACTGGGGAAGATGACACAATGATGACATTGAGGAAATAATGTTGTTAAAAAGGGCTTAGGATAACACATCGTGACCCAACATACTGAAGGAAGAGTCAAACAATGTTGCTGCAAACATACACAATACCATATTGTACCAAGCAAGGCTTTTTATCTAAACTGTGTACAGCTACACAGTGTCAAAGTATGATGGACATACATGTTTTTCACATTTCTTTCATTAGTCATATTTCCCTGACAGCAGCAACAGAAACAAAATGTACAATATTCAGGTTTGCAATAAACTGTGTTGTCGGGCGGTTGGTCTCTCGGTCCAACATTTTGGTCCTCAGTGAAATATCAATATAAATCAACAATTATTTGATGACATTTGTTATACTGGATGTTGCAAGGAATCGTTCAGACTGCTTCATTTTTTGGAGTTCAATTGATTTCTTTTGCCATTTCTACTCACGTAAACACAAAATATTCAAAACTACTTATTACACAATATTTTAACCATGTGCATTAATTAAATAAACAATAAAGTATGACATGTTTTTGAATCCCTGTCTTTAAGAAGTTGAAGTTGATGAAACTAAACAAAAAAACAATGTTCATATAGGTGCATTAGTGCTTTACCTGACTATATCTGAATAATGTATTCACATTCACTTACATCCCTGTTCGGGACTTTGGAGGCTTAATAGATCGAATAGATTGTCACTTTAAACATGTAATTCTACGAGGCTTTGCTCTGAAGTACTCCGGTATTGGGCTGTTCTTCTTTTCATGGGGATATCTGTTCTGAAATATATGTTCCAATGTTCTAATACAAGAAGACACTCTTTTATTGCTGTTTACAGTAATGTGGACCTTTTGTGACAAGCTCTGCTCAGTCCCTCAGAGAAAGTATTTTAAAATAATGACCTGGCCATCTCATTTCATTTCATTCATGGTGGGCTCTTCAACCACCTCTTGTCCCTGACAGCTCACCTTGTCATTTCCGTTGCTGGCAATATCTCTCTGACATTTGACCCGTTCAACACAGAGTTTAGTCCTCGGGGATCGGTCGGAGGTGTGGCAGGAAGAGGTGTCTAACAAACCTTGTTAGTCTCCTCTGTCATTAGCACCCAGGGCTCCCACTGCGCTTTCATAATGAAGCTGCTCTTTTGTGAAGCCTCTCGCTGTGATTCAAGTGACTGGCCTCATACTGGCAGTGCTTGAGAACTGACTCAATTATTCACAGCCAGAAAGTTTTAATGTGTGTGTGTGACTTTTTGAAGGTCACAATTGCAGGGCTTAAGGTTTGCAGAAGATTTCTAACAGCCTACATTCAGCCCATGTGAAAGAGCGATTGAGGAAAATTAGCTATGAGGAGAGAAAGAGATGCAGGGGGCAGGTGAGGTTGCTACGGGTGACAGGTTGTCATGGATGTGCCCTTTCTATTTGTCCCCTCCCCTCTCTAGCCCCCTGTTACTGTGGCGACAGGGAGCCTTGAGTGACAGATGGTTGCTGAGGCGTGTCTGCGGTTGAGTACTAAAGAGTACTAAATGTGTCAATCACAGCTACAGATATAAAGAGCTTAAAGGATATACACATGGCCAACAGAAACAGAAACCACAGCGAATTAAAGTGTACAATATGGACCTAAAAACATTTTAAATAATCTCAAGGTTGTGAGCAACTAAAGTATGTAAGATTTCACATGTTGTGCAAAAGGGGTTCATTAGAAGGTATTTATGTCACATGCAATAGTTAGATGAAATAGCTTAATCACTTGTTTCATTTGTGACCTTTCTCACCCATACGGTGGGATAGGCTCCAGCACCCTGAACATGATAAGTAGTTTCATTAAATGGGTGGATGTCTGGATGTGCATGAAAAATGAATAAATTAGCAGCTGAGCACTAATTACACTTTTATTTAACTCTTCCTGCCAAACCTTCCATTACTAAGCAAAAACATGGGAGCTCTGGGTTGCTCTTAATTTTTAGTATTTTCAAATAAAACCATTTCTATATTTGGCTGCTCTTTCTCTTTAAAAGATGCTTTCAGCCGTGCATTTAGAAACCAATGTGAGATAATGTCAGCTAATGTGAGCGTAAGCACATTTGGTAACAGTCCAAAGTTAAGATTAATTCATCACAGGAACATAAAGGTACAGATTTTTTACATTTTCAAACTTAGTCTTCAGCAATGACGTTGACTCAAGTGACATCACTTGTGGAAATGTAACAGAATATCTCTTTCTGCTTTATCCAGCTTGTTTTCCCCATATATGCATGGGATCTCCCTTAAACCTGTAAACAGGAGTTTCCCTTTAATAAGGATATTTTACAATACCAATATATTCACAGTATGGCAAATCCAAGCAAAATCACGTACTAAATAATCAAACTGATGTTTGAATGAACTGTTATTTTTCCCAAGAATAGCTAAGGCCAGACAGCTAGTGAGACATAAGCAATAGTGACATATCAGACTATTCAGATCAGGTTAAAGTGGACTGAACTTGAACTGTCTGGAAATCTGACAGAGATGGTTTAAAATGAATGCATACAGACAGACATAACAGAGAAGCACTGAACTCTACAGTCTAATGAAAAAGTCTAATCTATAGTGCAACATCCTAATTGTAAAGAGCTACACCACACTGGTCAGCACAGTACTATAGGGGGAAAGATGTTAACCAAGACTTTCACACTGCAGTGTCAACCAAGGGAGAGAATACAGTACTGTACATCTCTGAACCTCGTCTCCTCCTTGCACTCACACACACACACACACACACACACACAAACAAACACACAGACCACGTAAAAGCATGTGCACACATGCATGAGCGCTGAAGTCAAAGGGAACACAAACTGAGGTTCTTCCCTGAGGCTCTCCATTGAGAACTTGTTAAAAAGGAGATTCCTCCACCATGATGTCAGACCTTCACACAGTACACCCAGTGGTACACCCACCCACTCACACACACACACACACACACACTCACACACAATTGTATTGACAACAAAGATGATTGGAGGGGGGGCTGTTGGCAAGGACCAATCAGCTTACAGTATCTTCCTTCCTCTTCCCCAACACCCTCTCCCTGTATGTCTCTATTTTTACATTCACCACCTCCTCCAACTCCACCTGGCATGTTTCCTTCCCTATCACATGTCACATCTCTCCTTCTTCCTGTCTGTCTCCGTCTGTCTCTCCTCTTTCCTTCCTGCTCTGTCTCATCTTGTTGCTGCAGGGAGTTGTGTTATTTCTTGATTTTTCTCTGTCTTTTTCTCTTTTTGTTTTCGATTTCATGCAAGCTGCTTTACTGACAAATCAAAGTAATTTAATAAGAAAACAAGTACAACCAGAATCAACAACTATGACACTGTAATGTCAGGTCAAAGAATTATAATGACTGATTCATTATATGCAATTTGCATCTGGTCATGTTAGTGTTTTTCACCTCAAATTTGATGGATGTGATGCATTTTATGTTACTCTAGAACGAATCGCTGCTACACTGGCTGTAAATGGAAAAGCCCTCAGGCTGCACTTTTTGATCAAAGTGCAAACAGCTACATAGAGTATGAATGTTTTGCCTTTATCCTGGTTTTCAGTGCCAATATTCAACAGACCTTTCTGCTTCCTCTTATTGACCGATAAGATACCAAAATAGTTGCACTAAAATAAATTATAAATTACTGCAACTGAAGCTAAACTAAAGTTGTTGTCTTTTTCTTCTCCCTAACCTGCCTGATTAGTTGTAGTGAAGTGTGTTAAGGCTGCTTAGGTAGTATATGGACTGAAAGGCAGTGCAGGGGGGGAGTAAATTTACCCCAGCAGCACAGAGGTAGACATTTACTGAGATTTAACTGTAGACTTGGGAGTCTTACATCACCGGGAACATGGCAAAGAGAGAGAGAGACAGACAGAGAGAGAGGGGGAGAGTAGTAATGGAAATACTCTTGACACTGAGAAACCGTTTCTTTCATTTTTCCCCTGGTATCATTACTGTACACAACTCCTCTTCCTCTACAGTACAATCACCTCTTTTTCTTGGTTTCCTCCTCAAACCTTTAAAACCTATAATTACCTTACTAACTTATTTGACTGTGTGAGTAAAATTGTGGTTAGGGAAAACCACACCGATGTAGTCATATCCACTCAGGGAGAGTTCATTTATGTAAATGTATGCAACAGCACAACCTCACTCAGCACCACATCACACAAATCACTTGCCTTAGATAAACCACTCTTGACTGACAAGCACGTGAACAGCCTAAAGGTATGAGCAACGTAGGATCGAATAATCCAATGGTGTGAGAACAAAATGTTAAAGCAGGTAAATGAGGCTGACGATTATTTCATGCATGACTTGTTCTTAAATCTAGAAAAAGAGAGAGACACACCTCAGTAACAATCCAAAAACAAACTTCACTTTTCACAAACAGACCATTCGGTGGCGCAGGGTGTACAACACATCAAAAATCACATTGGCATTACCCAACATCATTTTCCTTATTGAGTAAACACAAGAATGAATTCAACAATGCTGTGTTTTTAACCAATCAGTCTTTGCTTTCTGTAGATCTTTCTTCAGAGCTTGAGTTGCACATGCCACGGTCCACTGCAAAAATCTGACAATTACATTTCTGCCTTGCTCATTGGTAAAATACCACCTCTGAACATATTTAATCTGCCAAAATCTGCAGATTAAACACAACTGTCAAAGTTCTTACAATTACTAAAAGCGTTCAGTGAAGATGCATGGTCACAGCACATCAGGTGTTAAATGCACAGCAGAAGAAAACTGATCTGTAGACAATCCAGCTAAGTAGGCTTCTTCATGCCATCAGCTGCTCTTCTTCTACCAAAATACCAGCTGTTGCTTTGGTTGTAAGCTGCCAAGCTACATTACCAAGCTAATGAAGCCTGAATTGTTCTGTTTTTGTAAGCAACAAAGGCAATCTCTTTTCATCAAATGACAAGCCACCAAATGATTGTATTTAACCTCCACCGGAGACTACGTTTGAAGTAACATTAGACAAACTCCGTGCTAGTAAACCACGCATGCTTGTATAGCCTGTTTGATGTGTTTCGTCTTTCAGCAGACTAGATCAAGACATATTGCTGCTTCCCAAGTCAATACTAAAAGATTTAATGTTTAATGGAACTATGGGATGTTATGAAAATGAGTGAGGCGACGAGTTTTCACCACAGAATTATAAAATGGATAAAAAACGAAATCTTCAGGATTAACGCTTTTTAGTAGTAAGTGAGTAAATGATTCAAAGTCTGATTCTGTAAAGTGTAGCGTACTGCACAGGCAAATGTTCCCCAAAAACTGCAGTATTTAAATTATTTATATTCATCATTTAGAGGTGTGCCAGTAGGCCTTTTCCACAGAAGAATTACATTGTTAATGGTATCAGTAACACCTCTGTTGTTCCTTCTATGACAAGTAAAAATGCCTGCTGTGAAAATAGAGCTGTTGCAGGGTCCTGGTATTGTGCATGCTGGCTCACTGGCATGGCACCTACATGGAATAGAGCCATTTTTCATGTTGTTGCACTTGTGATGTTCCTTCATGTCAAAAGTCTGCTCCAAGAAAGGCCTAATTTTCACCATATCACATAAAGACACACCTTCATGCACTGTGATTAATTGATAACATGTACTGTATAGGTTGCCTGGAGTCGTTAATTTAACACTTCATTACAGCTCGTTAGAACTACAGGGAAAAAATCCTCAGCTGAGAGGATCTGGTAATTAATGCAGCCAATGGGAACACTTGATCCGGAGAAGTTTATTATTTGGAGACAGAGGTCTCAGGTGTTTTACAAAGCATTGCTTCATATGTGGAGATACTGTGATAATTTTCTTTGGCAAAAGCATTTAAGGAGCAGAAAGACACCACTGCAGGCTGATGTACTTCGGCACACCGGTGTCACTCACTTACATTCAGTGGTCTACTGATTTGCTAATCGCTTTTATAATGTGAACATCCTGTTGATTTTAATGAAGTCTGTCTTCTGAAAGATTTCCTTACCCTGTACATCTTCTTCTTTTACCCTTCAATAGATACATTTATGCTAGGAAATACTTTCTTACATTGCAATTCAATTCAATTCAATTCAATTTTATTTATATAGCGCCATATCATAACAAAGTTATCTCAGGGCACTCAATCACATGGAGCCGGTCGAGACCAACTTCCACACACACAAAGACCC
>JAVQJD010015856.1:0-11240 GCA_036023655.1 Nannoperca australis | reverse complement strand
GTGTGTGTGTGTGTGTGTGTGTGTGTGTGTGTGTGTGTGTGTGTGTGTGTGTGTGTACCACAGAGTGCCATGATGTTGACAGTGGTGGGCCCGTTGGCCCGGTGACGAGACCTTGCCGCGTTCTTCTCTCCTCGCTGTCGGAGTGCCCTCTCTGCCATCCTGCCTTCTCACCTCTCTCTCTCTTGCACTCGCTCCGTCTCTCTCGCTCAATCTGTTGAGACCTACTTGTTCTTTTATCTTCCTTTACGTTTCTCTGACTCTCCTTTTTGTCTCTGTCACACCGTCTTACTCCGCTGCGTCTTTTCTTTTACTGTAAATTCATCTGTGTTCATTTAGTTGAAGTGACAGTAATTAAAACAGAATGTGTATTTCTGTCAAGCTGCGCACTAATAAATGGAAATGGAACCCATTTTAATACAGATTACTGGAATCGGCAATAAACGTGGCATCTTGAGTGGGAACATTTCTTCTAACCTTAAACTTCTCCTCTTTTCATCACTTCACGTCAATGTTGACATTGATAAAATAGGTCTTTTAGTGTGTATTCTTGCTAAAAACATGGAAAACAACAGAATAAAGCCACAGACTTACTGTGCTGTGGCCTTTGATCTAAACAAATGTTCCCTCTCATGTTTTTATTGTTTCCTCCCTCTGCTCATGATTCTTGTCTTCCACTATCACTTTCATTTTTGTGCGTCTGGTGTTAGCAAATATGGTGGTTTATAGCAAATATGCTAAGTATTAGACGTGCGAAAGCTCGGTCTAGATCTCGGTGCTGCGAGTCTTGTAGCGCATGCAGCTGCAGAGCTTTTCCACTTGACCTTCAACACTGAGAACTATGCAACTCTATGTTCATGATTTCTGAAACAAGACCAGACTTCAAGAATGTTTTACTTTTCAATTGTGTATTTCAGTTTGAGTGCCAGAATTACATTTAGTGTTGATTTGACACTCCAGATTATTAAATTAGTTTATCGATCAGGATATAGGTTTGAATTAATTTCAAGACTTAGTGCAAGGATGGACGGTTCCTCACCTCTTTATCTTTTGAGTTGTTTATCCGTCTACTATTCCTTCATGCAGGCCTTAGATGGCTGCCAGAAGTTTTCTTTATCGCTCCACATCTCCTAACATCTAGCTATCCATTCATCCATCAGCACTTGCAGAGAATAAATGATAGCATGAGCCCCTGGAAGCACACCGTGCTAACTCTGGAAAAAAGGTATTTGCACTATAACTATCATAAAGGTTCAAATGTAGAGACTAAAATGAGCAGGGGACAATCACACACAATATGACCAGGATTATTAGGCAAAGCTGTAATCATGCGGGGCTGGGAATGGATAGAATAGACAGATCGCTGACTGGGAGACCTCAGGCAAGATGGAGGCAAGTCTGTCGGCTACAACTGTTGTCACCCCAGCCAAGTGTGCCCTGGGACACTGGCCTACATACACACACTACTGCTGGAGGACAGAGAACGAAAGGGAGAGCACCAGCCCTCTGCCATCCAACCACCAACCACCATCCACCTCATTCTTTACTCGTCTTTTCTTGCCTCTCATACTTTTTACTACATACTAAACTATTTATCTGATGGGTTTTGGAATACCTTGAAATACTGAACATTTTCAGAAATACCTGGATGTTTTGTGAAAGGTTTAGCATGAGTTTAATTTTTAGAAGGGCTGCACTGATTGTTACTGACATGAGAGCAGTGTGTATGGATCTTGTGCATCCTAAATGAACTGTAAGTGTGTGTGTGTGTCAGTGTGTCATCTGGTCAACTTTGTGCCTTCACACACGCCTGCTGTGAGGGTGGCACCATCAGTGAGTCTACACTGTGCCCACTGCCCAGTAGGCACAGCTTTCATCCAACATGACAGAACCTCTTTCCCCCTCATTTCTCTCTTTTACGTACCTGATTGATCTATCCTTTTTTATCTTTTCATCCTCTTTAATTTTATCCTTCATATAGCTGCTCTTTGTTCCTCCCCCCCTCTTGCCTTCAATCCATCCCTTTCTCTCTGTTGCCCTTTGTAGGCACAGCGGTGCCAAGCATTGCCTCGTAGGTAGCAGGGCCTTGTCCCCATCAGCAGATTGCACCGAGAGACGAGCACAAAGACGGGAGCAAGAGGTGGCAGGGAGGAGGTTAAGAGAGGTTCAAGGTAGCAGCTGAATGGAGATGTTCAGGATGATACAGAGGGAGGAATATTGGAAGGGGAAGAGTTGAGCGGAGAAGACAGGATGGTGCTCCTGCAAACTCCTCCACCGGCACCGGATGTGAGACATTCCCATCCGTTATTAAAATAACGCTTTATTTGAAATCAATCAAAGCTGCTCCATTGGCCTAAGTTACATGGAGGTCTCCAAGAAAAGAAATAGTTTCACACAGAGATAATGTTTTTTTAGTGGCTGGCATGTACACACATTCTTGCTTAATGATTGAAATGATACGAATTAATGTTGATCCTGTAACGCGGTGTATTACCATAAGAAGTCCTTCAATGAAAGACAATCCACACATGTAAAAATATACACAAAAAATATATAAAAACAGCCTTTAGATTTTTCAAACAGATGAATATACTTCAAAAGATCTGTTGCTGCATTGCTACTTATATTCATGCACATGGTGAAAATGCCTAAAATGCCATAACTATATTTACGCATATTGATATGAACATGGTTCCAAACGAGCGGTGTGTGCGTGAACCAGGTTGAAAGACACATTGACATGACCCAGTCTGTTAGTGGGGACATATAAGCAAAGACACAGGCGATTAATAAATGGAGAAGATGATACCGAGGCTGGAAATGGAAAGGAGGGCAAATAGATGAGATGTAGATGAGAATGAAAGAGAAGAGGACATGTGGAAGTTTAAATGTAGAGACAAGTGGGTGGATGGCATAGAGGAGGCAGAGAAGAGAGGCCGTGAGGCTGGCGATGGTGTGTATATGAAGGCAGGCACCGGATGGGCACAAGCCCCCCTACAGTTCCATCTCCAGCCCCAGTCCCCCCCACTGAGTTTAAAAACAGCCTCTCTTTGTTTTCCACCTCAATGGCCGCCTCGCTCTCACTAGGCATCTGATCTAATGGCCCAGGAGCACAGAGACCGAAGAGGAGAGGAGAGGAAGTGAAAACAATGATAGCGGAGTTCACTGAAGATTACTTGGGTGGGTTAGGAGAGAGAGGTGGCACATGTTCCTTCCTGCCAGTTGCCCCCAAGCTTATAACCAGATGGAGGGGTGAGGGGCATTTGAACGACATCAGGTATGTCTCAGGTGTGAAGTGAATTCTAACACAGGTGGATTGTGCTCACACTGGGAGAGAACACACCATGTGGTACAAACTCTTAGTTTTGCACACCTTGTTTTTCCTCTTCTGAAACTTTCTGTCTTATCTTATTTACACGTGTACACATGGTGACCTTTTTTCTATTCTTTTGTAATTTCTTGCATTTATGTTACTTTACCTGACTTTTGTACTATAACATTCATATAACATGTGTTGTGCACTTCATTATCAAATGTCTAATGAGAAGTAACTTGAGGCTGGTTTGCTGATTGGAAAAAAAATAAGAAGATTTTATGCAATCATTTACCTCCTCAGCTGAAATTGATTTGACCCCCAGCCCTGCCACATATGCTACCCACAACTATTTCTGTAGGGCACAGATTTGACACTGACGTTCAGTCCTGGGTTTCTGGATTGGGTCAGTATGGGAGCATATTGTACGTATGCTGTGTGTTTATTTTTAAAAATCACAGATGCTTGCGCTGCCAGCCTGCTCTTCCTGTGCTAAGACCATCAGTCATCTGTGCCAATTAAGACTTTTAAACTTCTCTCGCTCTGTTTTGTGAGCAGATAGATGATGACAGAGGCCAATCAGCAGCCAATTACTTCAATCTAGAGCTGGGTTTTCCTCTGAGGGAATGTGTGCTGTAACAGCAAACGGATGGTGCATTTGTAGCTGCCTGTTTGTACATGCATGCATTTATTTAGATGAATGAGAAAGTGAGTTATTGTCCATAGTTATGCACATGTTTGTGTTGGAGGGGAAGGGCAAATACATTTTTTTTTTGTGCTAATTTAACAGTTGTTTTTTTTCGGGCACGATTGGCTCGCCGCTGACCTTGGTGGCAGTGGGGGGCTTCAGCGCTCCTTGAAGAAGAAAAGAGGCATGGGCCGCCCGCTGTAAACAAAGTTGACTTGCCGACAGATGGATTGAATGACAGAGAGGCTAACTGAGCCAGGAACGGGCCTGGCAGCATCGCATTGAGCAGAGAGAGAGAGAGAGGGAGCAAGAGAGAGACAGAGAGAGAGAGATAAAGGGGGGGGGGGAGAGAGAAAGAAGAGGTGGCCAACAGGAGAGGAGGTGTGAACAGGTGCAGGGCCGCTGAAGGAAGAACCAGCAGATGGAGAGAGACACAGCCAGTTTAGTTACAGGAAAAAAAAAGGGTGGGAGGGAAAAGAGGAGGGCGGAGGGAGAGATGGAAACAGCAGAGAGAAAAAAAAAAGGATCGGAGCGGAGATGAGATGAGAATGCTCTGGACAGAGAGATGGAAAGACGAGCTGGGCACGGAGTAAACAAGCGGTGAGGCTGCATCAGGCCGCCTCTGTGTCTGAAGTGTTTGTTTCATGAAGTAGAGCGGCGAGATGAAGGGAGGGCTGACAGCAGAAAGAACGTGGGAGCAGAGTGATTGACTTGCATCACCCCGAGGTTTAATAAAAATGTGCTAAAACACATTGAGGTGCGCGTGTGAGAGGAAATTGTGCGACACCGCGCGCGGCCTGCTGCACGGAACAATTGAGATGTTTGTCGCACGCAACATCAGTGAGACGCCGCTCAGCAAATGTTCAATATGTCACTTTATTTTCTCTGCTGCGCTCTCATCCTTTGTTGGCAGCGTCGGTTGGATAGGCCTACACAAGGCCTCTGTCTCACTCCGTCTCCCAGCCACACACAAACAAGCACTCTCACACGTTAGCAGAAATCATCTTTGTAGTTCTGCGTATCAAACTGTTGAATATTAATGCAGTCTGATTGATGCAGTCTATCATAAATAGCTGTGGATCCGCTGGAATTCCTCCACAAAAAATGAATCACCACGAGTGTCACCATTTTGAGCAGTTTAAATACAAGCAAATAGTTGTGAATTTATAGTAGTCGGTTCATTTCAGTCTCACCAAGTAATTGTTTGAGCATTGCGTGCATCAGCTTGAATAACTGGAAATGCTGTTGACTTTTTTAAATCTAGGTATATAGATAAATGTATTGATTTCATTTCAAAGGTATCTCAAAAATTAAATTCACAGATTATTGATTTTTTATTTTGTTGATAGCATTAATTAGATTTCAGTACAAGCAGTCTAAGATATGATGGCTGATACACAAATCTGTAATTGTCTGATTATGAATGTTGCATCTGAAACAACAGTGGTTTTGAAAATGCTCCTCAGCTCTTTGTTACCTGTGTGTTTGCATGTTTGTGTTATTGGCTGGATTCACAATCTGTTCACCTGTATGTTAATTTCACTCCTGTTATTTAAAACATATAAAACACGGACGCATGCAGAGCAGAAATATGAACATGCATTCATTTGAGAAATTGCTCTTTTTTTTGTTTTCCATGAGTTTTTATGCAAGTAATTTATACGCAGTGTTTGTCTTTGCCTCTTGACCTTGCTGTTCGTTACTGAATGCTTCCAAAAAGTAACTCAAGTTTGAAGAGGGCTTCATCAATCACGTTGATGTTAGTGTGTTCATGTGCTGTATGACTTCAGTTTGTGTGTGTGTGTGTGTGAATCTGGGTGATATTGTGTTTATTGCGAGTGTACAGTCTTTTACTTCAGTCCAAACAGCGGTCAGTGGTGTCAGGCGTTGGCGAATGTCTCCAATTCCTCCAAGTCCACCGTCTGACTCCAATTTGTGCTCGTTCTCTGATAAACCGCGGCATTTGGTGGTTCTGGCGTGGGATGCCGGCTGCACCATGGGGTGCTGCAAACTCCGTGCTTGGTCAGGCCCTGGCACCCCACATCTAATGGGCAACAGCTTGAATAGTGCCCACTTAGGCAGGCAGTGCAGACTGGGCCCCCTCTTCTTCCTCGCCGCCCCAGCCAGCTAGCCAGCCAGCCACCGCCTCTGCCACCTCCCACTTACCCAGCAGCCACTGTACCTGGCCGCAGCCCCAGAGCCATTCCAGCCTACCTTAGGCCCCTGGCCCATGCAGCTCTCGCCATACTTATCAAGCTGTCCTACAGTGCATCAGGCCAGGCATATACAAACAGGCCCAGCTATCCGCTAACTGAACATTCAGTCTATTGCCTCCTAGGCCCAAACAGGAGTTCCTGCCACAGGCAGCAACCCAGAGCCCATTCACCAATTAGCTGGAAGGCAGATTATTGTCCAGGGAGAATTATCCAGCTCCAGCCCCACATATTCAGCCTCTGCTCTGCCCGTCGCCCTGAACGTTTGCTCCAGGGCTTGGCTCTCCACCGACATCTCTCCTTTGCCGTGTCTCGTTTTTATGCTTTAATTTGACAGTGCTCATCAGCAGCCATTTTGTGACAGCATTTCGCAAGTAAACACGTTGCATTTGATTGGACTGATACAAAATGGCGCAGTGGAACGTGACCTAACCTGCCTTTCCGGCTTTAATTAGATCCTTGATGAGGCTTTCAGGGCTGTGAAACCCTCACGCCCAACTTATTGAACCGAAACTTCAAATCCAAAACTCTCCTCTCGGTTGCCCCACTCCCAACCAGAAACGAAGACTTCTGTTGTGTACAACTTTATTAGGTTGTACTTGTAAAATGTTGGTTCAGTAGATCAGCAAGACCAAACAGATGCCAAATGTGTAGCTCTGTGTGTTTTTTGCTTTTCTATCTTTTTCTGTTTTTCATCTCTCTCCTCTTCATCACCACCACCACTCTATTGCTGACTGCTGGAACTTTCTGGCGGTCTGTCTGATGCTAATTGGTGGGTAAACAGGTCTGGTGTGAGTCCCCCCCCCCACCACCCCCCTCCAACCGCACACAAACACACACACACATAGACATACACAAATACTCACGGCCCCCTGGAACCTCTTGCAGGACCAAATGGCTGGCAACGCCTGCCCGCCATCTCCCGCTGAGCCCTGGTGTGCGCTTTGGTGGCTCAGGCTGCTGTTCAAGCCCAGCGGGGGTTCATTCACTCACACACACACACACACACTCATACGCGTACAGACACACACAGTCTCCTTGTGTCCCCTGCACACCCGCCACCCGCTTTCACACCCCAGACAGCAGGACAGCAGGAGAACACACACACACACGAAGGAACAGACAGACGCGGTCACTTTAGAGATGCAGGCCAAGCGCTGTAGGGGAGAAAAGTTTTCACTTAAACTGGAGAATTCTCTCTTCATTAGCGCCTTTGGACTTCAGGAAGAGTTCTGTTTATTTGTTCGTTTTTTCCTGTCTTTGTAGTTTTTCTTTTCTTTCCTTCTTTGTCTGTTCCTCTGTTGTTTGACGACGTTAGGACTGAGCTGAGTTGGAAAGTTTGGTTTCAAACGGGAGTAAAATGCAGCGTTGTTCAAAGCCCGCAGGGAGAAGCACCTTAGTTTTACGTCTTACCTGCACATTTGTGATGTGGAGATGAATGAAAGCGGAGATTTAAGTGATTTGATCGCAACCAAATACATCACGTTGAACAGCATTCCAGTCGGGCTAAGAGCGGTGTGTGGTACAAAGTCATGTTCATATGTAGACATTGTTTAAGTATAACTGATGTCGCTGTAGTGTTATCTGTGTGGCGGGAAACTGAATTATATTTATAGAAGTTGTACAGGAAATGCACAGGATGGTAAGTAAAATCAGAGCAGAGAAATCTTTTCTTTAATGTGTGTGTGTGTGTGTGTGTGACGGTGGCCTGACGATCCAAGTCTCTCCTGCTTTGCTCCTTTCATTCTCTTGTCTCTCTCTACGTTCATCCATACATCCACATTATTGATCTCCTTCACACACATCAAAAACGTTCCCCGTTTCGTACCAGAAACACAGTCAAGTGAGGCGGTAGATCAATCGGCTGCTGTCCCTGACTGATATGTGCCAAACAGGTTGCTAGTATTCGACTGATGTTTAAACTGATGGGCCTACATCAGGTCAGTTTTGCACATCTCATTTTGAAAGCGTTTATTAAATCCACTGCTTTCAGCGCTGCTCATCTGGAGTATATTATTGTATAAGTGTGTTTTCAGGGTCTGTTAAGAGTCTGTATAATTAGAAGCCACTTAAAGTTGCAATCTGTGACCCAAAAGTAAACTAAGAGCAGCCCTATCACCACATTTACATGGTAAAATACATTATATGTGTAAGACGTGACAAAAATTGGTGCTTAAAAATTCTTTTCTCGCTCCAGCACTAGCAGAAGATGAGTAATCGCTCATCTCAAGTACAGACTCACATTTAGTGTCACTGTTTGGATGGAAACTGATTTTCTACATACTGCAGGTAGCCAGGCAAAGTTATGTAATGAAATTCTGATGAACACCATGTTATTAACGGAGCATGTGGATAAATTGTTATTATGAGAAGGATTGTGGTTTAAATGTTCCTTTAACGTCCAGACAGGACAGGGAGAGCGCCGGACGGGCTCACGAGGAGGAAGTGGCTTCTGTGACACTTTCAGCGCGGGAGAGGCAGAGAGAGCTGGCTGTGCTGCTGCAGCGAACAGAGGCTGAACACCAGCTGAGAGGTCAGTGCTTCCACCCACAGCGGTCGAGGCCGGAAACGCAGCCCCCCCCCCACTTATCAAATATATGTGACCTGTTTCAGAGATCGTTACGTACCCTCCCTGGTTTACTTGCCGCCACAGCTCCGTCACATCTCTGTCGCAGTTCAAACCTTCACGGGAAGTGTTTCAGAGGTGGATGGTCTGCAAGCAGTCTGTCCCTCAGCAGCCACATTTAGTTTATAGTGTTTCGCCAACATTTTGTAGTTTTCCGAGCATATTGAATACACGTTTGCAGCTCATTTATGATCAATGTGATAACAGAAATTGTGTATCTGTACTTACGTACAGTTCATAGCGCTCTATATGTTTCTAGATAGTGTGTGTTTGCAGAAGGAAAATCATGCTATATGCTGCTGTCATACAGACACATAAACAATGAGAAAAAGAAAATCAAATTACTAATGAATTGAATCATTAAATATTAAAATCACATCCACTGACAACTGATATCAGCTTCCTTCATGAGTTTTACTCTTCAGAGCCGTGTCTGGTTGCTAATGGCCCGACAGCTACAGTAGAATGGCAGCGGATCGTGTCCGGCAGGTGTGATGGAGCATCATCGGGTGGACAGCGGGGGTCAGACTTCTCTACACGGCTGCACAGCAGCAGGTCCTCAAATGAGCTATTTCAGTAGGTTTACTGTAGGCCGCTGCGGTACACAGGCATATTCGTTTTCTTACACGGATTGGAGTGGGATGTTTGTGTGGGCGTGTGTGTGTGTGGGGGGGGGGACCAGAACAGAACAAAGCAGGACTGAATAGGATGAAGCACACGGAGTCAAAATTTCCAGAACAGCAAGGAACAAAACAGCAGAGTTGATCAGGATCAGCTACAGAGCTGCAGCTGAGCTGGGAGGTTTCTTCCTCAAGGACACGTCAGCAGGGGGGATCTTCGCTGGAACGGGGGTCTTGAACCTGCATCTTCCAGCTGAAGGATGGCTCTTCCTCCTCGCCGCGCCGCCTCGCTCCCCACCAACACAGCATGGCCCGAGCGGGAGGGGACGGACCGGAGGCGCAAATCATTTGAGCCGAACGAGGCCGAGCTGAAGTGACCTCAAAAGAGCAGAACAGAAGCGATAAGAGGAGAAGAGGTGATGAGGGAAGGTGATGGGAGCAGAGCAGAGAGACCCAGCTCAGAGCTCCCTGTCTGTCTGTCTGCACAGCAGAGCTGCTGCTGCTAGCACATCTGTTGCACCATCTGGATCCCCCCCACCCCTCACACCCACCACCCACCCTCAACCGCTCTTTCCCCTCCTTCTCCTGTCTTTTTATTTACCTGTGGTTCCCTTCAACAGCCAGGGAGCCTGCTGATACGCAGAACAAAGATGGAGGGTATAGAGGGACTAATGGGTGGAGGGAGGGGAGGGGGGGGGGGGTAAACAAAGGGTTTGATTCTGGCGCGTGTCGGCAGCACACATGTTGTCTAAAGAGAGCTGACATCAGAGCACAGCAGGAAACTGTGGATGAGGAGGGGATGGAGGGGTGGACGTCCTTTAGTAGCTCGCATCACTTCCTCTCCCTGTGCAACCCAACAGATGAACTGGATAATTAGCTTTCTTGCTCTCCAAATCCCGCCTCTCTGTCCATCCGTTTGTCCTTCCATCCATCCGTCCCCCCCTCTCCCTTCTTCTCCGCTCCCTCCTACCTTTTTTTTTTTTTTTTTCATGTTTCTTTTTTGAGTAAATGCGTACAGAGCAGCCTCTAGATGATATCAGATATTTGTTTCTCTCCGTCCCTCCCTCCCTGCCACGCTTCTTCTCTCCATCCCTCCCTCCCTCGTTTTTTCTCTGTTTGTTTCCAGTGCCAGTTCTGCTGTGTTTCTGTGTCCCAGGGTTCTTTTTGGCCTACGCATGGCCAGACGCATTCAAAGCCTGTTCAGCTAATTAGCATTCTTCATACAACTTTTCCAGCACTGACCAAACTTTGTTGAGTGTACGTGTGTGCGCACGTCTGTGAGTTTGTGTAGTTTGGATTCATGCTTTACAACATCCAGTTTGTGTCCTCCATGCATTTAATATGATGGTGATCTAAGGACAGAGACTATAGAGTGGTATGAAAAAAGGTTAGTGGTAACTCAGTTTAGAGGCACAACGTGCAGCCAGTAAAACGTGAATAATGTTACAATCCAAGCAAGGAGTGAAACATCAGTGGGCCTTTACAACTCTCCAAGTCATCATTTCCTCCAGTATATTTTAAAAGCATTTGTGTCGCATACAAAGAGAAGAAGACAAAGGTTTAGAGTTAAATTTCAGCCCGCAGGTAAATGGTATGTATCATAGCGCAGAGATCTTCCATCATGGCTCTTACTCTCTTTCTTTTCCGCCCAATAATCAACTATATGCAAAAAAAAAAAAAAAAAAAAAAAAATTATGAGATACTTTTAAAATAAAGCGAGTGCTTGGGGTTTTTGGGTTCGGTTGACTGTAACAGAAAGCCGGAGCAGGTGGTTCATTACCTC
>JAVQJD010015853.1:0-51018 GCA_036023655.1 Nannoperca australis | reverse complement strand
CGCGGCCGGGTTTTCCCGTTTATTGGCCCCCCCAAACTTAACGGCGCACCCCCCCCCCCCCCCCCCGCCCACCTGAGAGAGAGGTTATCGTCTGAGAGTGGCCAGCAGGTACTGGGGAGGATGGCAGATTACCTGGCAACACTGGCCTCATTCTTCAGCCACACTGCAGGGGACAACTTCCTCCCCTCGAATATTAACAGTAAGTAGGAAGTGTGCGCTGCTTTGATCTAAAACTAACAAGAACTGGCATTTTGACATCAGTACATTTGTTTTACTGCTCTGTATGACAAGTCATAAAAGCCAAGTTGATTTACATTATTCGTCTGCTGTGTTTAATTACTGCTGTACAGTGTGTTTCACAAGTCAAAAATTACTGCTGTCTATTTAAGTCTATTTCACTTTTTACTTCACATTTTACATCACGCAGGACAGGGTGTGCATGTGTGTGTATATGTGCGTGTGTTTTAGGATATTGTTTTGACCATTTTTCATGTTTTTAAGAAACACTTGAGTTATACTGTCAGTGGTGGAAGAAGTCTTTAGTAATGCCACACTTTATAATAATATCTCTCACTCTCTCTTAAATGAAAGTATGTAAGTATAATCAGGAAAAAGTATTAGAAGTAAAAGAACTTGATGTGGAAAATGTTATAATATATGATAATATATTATTTGTTATATCATTAGATTATTGTTACTGATGCATCAATGTAAACGCAGCATTTTTCTATTGCAGTTGGTTGGGGTGGAGCTAATTTTGAACTGTTTTGTATCAGACTGCAACTAATGATTATTTTCATAATGGATGAACTTATTTTCATTATATTCTCCAATAATGTATTGATTGTGTGGTTTGGAGAAATTCTGAAAATAGTGAGAAAAGCTGTCAACTACACAGAGCCTAAAGTGACACCTTCACAATGATTTGTTTTGTCCAAACAGATAAATAAATTTAAATCATTAAAAGGAAAAGCAGCAAGCCTGCCCATTTGTGAGGCTGGAAACATGAAATGTTATTGCATGAAAAAAGTATTTCTACTTGTATAAACTGTTAGGTAGTATTACTTTTAACAAAGCATCATCTTTTACAAGTACATTGTTACTTAAGTCATCTAATAATAGTAGAAGAGTAGAAATTACAACATTTCCCTCTGTACTGTAGAGGAATAGAAGTAGAAAGTAGCATGAAATGGAAATACTCAAGTAAAGTACCTCAAAGTTGTACTTACGTACAGTACTTGAGTATTTGTACTTTGTTACATTCCACCACTGGATATTGTACATTTACAGCTGTAAGTGAGGCTGGGAGCCTCCTTCAAGGCCACCAGTGGACCCAGAGCTTTTATGGGAAACAGAATTTCACTAAACAAAGAGCGAGTGAGAGATGTAGCCCTCAATCTGTGAAACCACTTTGATGCACTGTATTCACTCATGTTAGGAATCGAGAACATGTTAGGAATCGAGAATTAACCTTAAAACAACATTCTTTGCCAACATTCAAAGGAAAAATAGAAAGAAATATCCAAATCACACACCAACGGCAGCTAACTACCATGCAAGGTCCTAGCCTTACCATCGGTAGCAATTTGAGGTTCACTTCTTTGCCCAAGGATGGTTGGAGTTGTGTCTGGTATCTCTGACATCTACAGTACTCCTTCATAGAGAAGAACAGCACATATAAAGACTCAGTATCACAGTTCCACTATCAAGATTTCATCAGTGTTAACGTGGAGAACACCCAAGCTGTAAATTTATACCTTAACTAGGCCTGCACACCTGACATTTATTAATCAGCTGAAGGTGGATTTTTATTAAGCAATAAGAATGTATGATCTTCTTTGACATTCCCAGTATCTCAGAGTTGTTTTGCTGACTTAATGATTAGAGCAAAATGAACCACTTGCTCCATCAAAGTGGTACCCTTTTCTTCAAAATACATTTTTGGAGACCAACTAGAAAGTTTTGGTTCTCTTTTCACAGAGGAGAAACAACACCCAACATGTTGTGTGAGGAAGATTCGAAGAGGCCGACTAACACATCTTACTTCAAAAGACACTGAACTAAACCAGCTACACAAACCAAAGTGAATTAGGATGAAGAAGAAAAAACATGAACACAAGCCCAGCTGCTCAGGAAATCAAAGCGGCCCTCATTTCTTCTCATTAGCTTCTCAGATTTCTGTCACAGAGCTACCTGTACATCACAGAGAGTGAGCGAGACGCCAATTTGTCTTGACATGTTAAGTTGTGACTCGATCGGATTACGAAAACCCAGCACCGCTAATGGATGAGCTGAGCGTTTGTCTTTCTACACTGTAGGCCGCACAAGATTTAGTTACCACCAGAAGAAAATGACCTTGCCAGTGTCAATCATGCACTGTGACATATTGACAAGATCATTGCTTTCAGTAAAACTTCAGTTGACAATAGGAATCACCTGATCTTACCCTTCATGTGCTGTTTTGTCTCTTCAGCTACAAGGGACTACTGTCTTAAAAGAAACTGTTGCATCCTACACTGCAAAAATGCCCAATCAAATGTAAGTGAAAACACTTTAGATTTGAGCATTATTTAGCTTGAAACAAACAGATGTGGCTGCCAGTGCACCTTGACCTTGATGGGGTCACTACTGTACACACACTGGCTCCGAATGACATCACCAGCGCAAGATGGCAGTGCACGCACCCGGGGTATTTTGGCTTCATTTTTGTACAGTGGGAGGAAGTGGAGACACGTCATCCATCTTTATACACAGTCTATGATTCAATGTGACAATGTAACTTCTGAAGTTACATTGTCACACTTCTTACTGTGAACATTTTTCTCAGAAAAACCTGTTAAATAAATAAATACAGACAAAATAGGAAGGTTGACGGTACCCACCTGGCTAATATATGCATTTAGTGGGTTTTTGCCAGCTGTCCCTTACAGCTCAAAGCTTACATCAGGCGTTCAGCAACCCTGTGATCGTATTGCCCTCATTGCCCTGTTCCAGTTGTGAGGAAATCTGTCGCCTGAAGCTCGTCCATGGCATTACTGCTACCTACCGCACAGCTCCATGTTCCTCTTTATACCTTAGTTGTTTTACAAATACAAACTTTACCAGCAACATAAATGTAAGTGATAAATGCAGAAGAAGCAGAGCTGTCACACTGCAGGTATTTAAGGATTTCTAACCTTCAATACCTTCAAAACCTTCATAAAATATTTTCCATGATGAGGTCAAATTTTATTACAAACCTCGGAACAAAACTAATTACAATGATTACATGAATATGTCACCTTGTTTATCTGATTGCTTTGCAGGCCCTTGAGTAAAATCAATTTTCATGGTTTAAATTGAATCCCTTAATTAAGAGAGGTTCTTTCCGTGTTTCAGCACCCATTGCATTGCATTGATTGAGGTCTGGTTTAGCGATCACTGCAGGGAAACAGCAGCGAGGCAGCTAATATTGCATGAAAAATGTGCATTTGAGCGGACAAAGTGAAACGCAATATGAAGTTCCTCCAGGGGTTACGTTATTAAATGATGATCTCTGTGTATGAGTGTGTGTGCGCACGTCCTTATCTGCATGTGTGCGTGACTGTTTGTGCTAACAGACGCTGTCTTATGTGTTCCGTTATAATGATCTTGCCTGGCATCTGGTACTTCTACCATACAATACATTATTTCAAGAAGACCAGAAACCATGCAGAAAGAGATTCTGCCACTTCACTAATTGTGAAGCTCCAAAGTCATCCTGGTTGCCCAGATGAATCACTGAGGAAATGGATTGGAAATCTCTACCTTTCCACTTTCTCTGGAAATCTCTGGAAACATTAGATTAATCTGTTGGTGTTATGGGAGCCATATTGTATTTACCGACAACTGAATTTGATCCCACATTCATTCTCCTCTCTTAATTGTAATTGTAAATAACTTAATTGTTCCCATAACTTCTCATGTCACACCATCATCAGGTCAAACTTTAAATTTGTCCAATACCTGCAAAACTCAAGTAATTCCTATTAGCCTCAGCTGTACTTTGTGTTTAGTGCTAAGAAGCAAAGGTAAGCATGCTACCACACGAAACTAAGATGGTGAACGTAGTAAGCGATACCTGCTAAACATCCGCATGTTAGCATTTTAATTCTGAGGATGTGATCATGCTGACGTTTGCATGAACCGCAACTGTACGGAAGTACAGCCTCACAGAGCTGCTACCATGACTGTCTTAGTCTAGTTGTATATACATCAAATAAAAGCACAAAGTATCTACGGATTAATTTCTGGAGTATGTAAATAAGACAATGCAATTACATGTCCCTAACTATGTGTTGTTGTTTTTTAAGTAATCATGCAGAAGAACCTTCACTCACATTACAAAAGGTGAAAATAATATGTTATCTGATTTGTTTGAGGGATAAAATATTTTCTGATCAACACCAGTATAACATTAGCATTAATCAACTCTGAAAGATGATTTATTGCACAGCTGCACAACAACAGTTGTGTGCTGCACAAAGCAGTTACCCCTAAATTATTCATGAGATATAATAAGAGGATAGATGCTATACAGTGTGTGTATATGGTGATACGACTTGAGGAAGATAGAGCTGAGAAGGAACTCTATTGTGAACATCTTTCAGTGAGAGGGAAATTGGCAGTTAAAGAGTAGAAGGGGGAGGAAAGAGGAAAGTATGTTTCCAATGTTGTACACAGAACTAAAGCCTTTCAGAACGGAGAAAGATTTTCTGAGGAATATCCAGACCTTTGCCTTGGTTTGCTTGTGGGAACCTGTTTGTAGTGTAATGTTTTTCTGGCCCGTGGACACATCGAGTTCTGCCACAACAAAAAGAGACTCATTCGAGGGGAGGAAAGAGACGGCTTTCAAACAGTATATTAAATGTCTTCTTTTGCTGCTTTCACCTTCTGTGTTGTCTCTCCTTTGAGTTTATATTACGTCCGCGGGCTACGGCATTAACCAGGTTTCCTGCTATGGTCTCTGGTCACACTGTATTTACCACACTCACTGCAGCTCTGCGGTCCGAACAGTGTAAATACACTGGTTGCAATAGCAGCACATGGTAATTTCCTGCCTAAACTTTAATTTATTGAGTCACACTTTTTTAGATATAAAGTAGATATTTTGGAATACTCTATAAAGTAGGCTACTGCAGCCAGAAGACTGTTTCGATGGTTGAATCAAGAGAAAATTTCATCAAATATAGTGACTCACAGGAATCCAGTGTCAGCAATTCAGTCTGAACCAAACCTCAGCAGCTTGTTGTGCCAGTTTAAATAATTTAACAATCAACATGTTCCTGTCTGGGCTAGTCAGTACCAAACACTTTGCAGCTATCACCTTGTCCTGACGTCTTACTGTAAGTTGTTTTTGGGCCAGTCAGTGCCATGCTTTTATGCTTGCTAATGCTGCACAGCAAAAGTGTGATCCACCAGTTGATCAAACTGATTTGAGTATTTGTCTGATGAAAAAGCCACTTACATGCTGCAGTGCCTCCTTAAAGTCCCAGTAAAGCTCAAGACGCAAGGGATTGCTACCTGGAAGACAAGACCAACAGAGACAACAGAGGGCATCAGTATGCGACTTTTTTGTTGCCTTGCTAGCTTGCCTACTTTAAGATGATAATCATAGAAGTAGTCCTTGGCTCATTAAAGTAAAAGGGAAAAATTACAAATCTGCTGCATTTCTTTATTCTTTAACCTCTATTTAGTTTTGAGAAAGTACTGAAAACTGTAAAAAGACAACACATTTTTAAGTAATAAGTTCCCACTGTAATATATTGATTGTACTTTGTCTTGTAAACACTACAAAATAAAAAAAAATTCATAAAGGTAATATTGGTCAGCCAGCAGTAAACATGCTAGCAGATTAGCTCGTTTGCTGTAGTGCTAGCTTCGGGCTGCTGGAGAGGATATTTCTGCTAGGGCAAGGCAAGGCAAGTTTATTTATATAGCACCTTTCATACACGGATGCAATTCAAAGTGTTGTACAGAGAAAAGGACAAAAAGAAAAAGCAGTAGTTAAAACTACATAATATAAAATGTAGAATTGAAAAGCTACAGTGCAGATGATCAGCTTCCTGACTTAAAGGCCGTAGTAAACAGTAATATTTTCAGCCCTGATTTACAAGAGTTTACTGATGTGGCAGACCTGAGGCTTTCTGGGAGTTTATTCCACATAACTGGGCCATAGAAACTAAACGCTGCCTTCCCCTGTTTAGTTCTAACACGAGGAACAGAGAGAAGGCCACTCCATATTCACATGGATGGCATAAAACCATGGCGCTGGTGTGACTACAAACAAAGCCATCAATAAAGAAGACTTTTTGGGAAACACACTTAATGGACTCACACCTGATTTAGTGAATGGAACACATTTTGGGCCAGTCTTAAAAATATTCACATGGATGGCATAATTTACTAAATACTGGCCACAGAGTGTTGGGCCTCATGAAGAAACTAAAGTGTGTAATTTACTGCATAGATTATTACCAATCTGTGTGCACTACTGCTCAGTGACATAGCAATCAGTTAAATACAGTAAACTATATGTATATGCCTTCATAAAGTATTCTTAAAGTATTCCAACTATGAATGTGTATAAAGTATAGAGTATAAATATATTGTGCATTTAAGAGAATACAGGTTGGAGCTCTGCCATGGAAGGACTTATATATAATTAACAGGATTTTAAAATCAATTTGAAATCTGCTGAGAGTTAAGAGGCTTTAACAGGACATATATGAGTCTTATTAAGGAGACTTTGCTTGGAGCCTGGCGGCAGAATTTCAAACAAACTGAAGATGATTTAAGGGTGACTGTGTTACGCAAGTAGAAAGTGCATCACAATAATCTAAACAGGATGTGACAAAGGCATGAGCAAGAATGAGAAAATCCTTGAATAACCCAGCTAAAGCTCTGATATGACCTCCACTGAAAAGCTGGGATGACTTAAGAGATACTGTAGGTGATCACAGTCAGTCCCCATCCATGTTCTCTAAGCCTGAACAAATCTGCAACAAATAACGAGACGAAATCCCAAACTTCATATTCACAGAGCTGATACAGACTCAAAACTGCAATCACTAATAGTGTTGCATATAAAGAGCATTCAGAACTGAACATGTATTTGAATGAGACGCTGTATCTCTATTGAATGCTGTTCCATTCAGTGAAGATAAGTAGAGCTGCAACTAACAATTATTTTCACAAATTATAGTTCAATTGTTTTGTCTATAAAATCATGTCAGAAAAGTTATTATTTCCCCCAACCTCTTTAAATGTCTAATTTTGTTCAATCAAAAGTCCAAAACTCAAAACACAGTCAGTTTAATATCACATACGACAAAGAAAATAATCAAATCTGCACATTATAGAACCTGGAACCAGCAAAATGTTTGTTATTTTCGCTTTAAAATCAAACTTTTTATTATTATTTAACTACCAAAATAGTTGCCAATTTGCATGACGTCCTAGGTTTCAATCTGCTCTATTAGATATATAGATATATAGATTTTCTGTAAACTGAGCTTCCAACCATGGGCCACTGAAAACTATTTGCAGTCAGCTTTTTACTATAAAACCTGCTTTGTGTACAGACAGTTTTGTAATGAGATAATTAGAGTGTTTGTAAAATGAGTTCAGGTGAGTTTATCTTCCACCTTAAATCAAGCACTTTCCTATCTGTTGAAAGAAGGGAAGCTCCAGGCTATGTTTTAGAGGAATGAATCCCAGTGCTTTGTAATTATTAGGCTCATTTCTTCAAGTCAAAAACAGAAAGGTATTAATGTTTGCAGATGGCAGAATTGCTTCAGTATACCATTATGTTCTTTCTTCTTGATATGATCAAAAACTGTGATAATACATAATTGAAAAAAGTCTATTCCACTGGGGGGAAATGTCCACTTGTCCATTACTACACACTGAGCCTGTAATTAAACTGTCACATAGAAATTCTCTCAAACAAAGTGTCTTTGGAAGAACTGAATCAAAATTACATTTTATAGAACAGATTGCTCGCAAATGGAGAAAATTATGAAATGAAAGTCTAAAAATCTGGTAATTAGGAAGTCTTATTTGAACAGCATGTCGGTAACCAGAGGGAGTTAAGGTGCAGCAGCACAGATGAATATTAATGGAAATCTGATTAAACATTCTCACATCTTTAACTGAATATCCCACAGGCAAAGCACTTACAGAACAAAACAAATTAGCCTGGCAATTTTAATTATCGATGTTCTGTTTTCTTTCAGTCCTCATCTCTTTTTCTGTCTGATGAAATCTCAACAACAGATGTTTTAAAGGACGGAACTAACATTAGCCTTTCTGCTCTTTGGTTGACTTTCCACTGATATTCACCATAGTTCAGATCACCTCTGAAACTGTGGAGTAAACTTTAGTCCACACACACACATACACACACACATACACACACACACACACTATTTCATCTGATAATGTAACATTTCAGTGTTATATCAAATATTTAATTACAAATTTCAGAATACAAATTGTGAATATGGCTCGAGAGTGCTGCAGTTTTCCCCCATTTTGCTAATGCAAGTGATCCAAGTAGAAGCTGATCCCAGTATAAACTGCTTGCACACAACAGCAAAGCACTTTTTACTGCCAACATTTTACACTGACAAACACAAAGAAACAGGGGGCCCCTGATGGTTTTTTAAATGCATATTAGATGCTCAGCAAGGTTTGCAGTGCCAGTATTTATATATAAGCACATTAAATAAATAAAACTGTAATGGTGAACAGGAAGCATCTGTGACACTGAGGGAGATATTAAGACACTGATGCCTGAAGGGGCAAAATATGATGCGGATTGCAACCTGCTCATATACAAACAACTTTTATTTTTAGACTGAGGGATTCACACTATTTCTCTTGTATAAAATAATGTAAAATCTTTTAAAACAGGTGGGCTAAAAGTCTGCAAAAGCATACACAGATACATAATTCAATGTTTTTAATATCTAAATAAGCAGATCAGTGTTCTTATTAGTAAAAAGAATATATTAAATAATTCTCACATTAGATGACCAAGAGTAATGGTCTACACACCCACTCAATCCACCTTTTCAGCAGATTCAGGCCTGGATTGAAATGTTTTCACCCAATTGTTAAAGAAAACGTGGATTGAAGTTCTCGTGCAGGTGTTGACGTATGCTGATTTTAGTCGCTTAGTTTGCACTCACAGTGACGTGCACATAACTACGCCGCTGCTTCCAAATGAGTCACTAATCATAAAGTGATTCCGCCTCAGCAAAAGTGTCACTAATCATGACTTTTAGTTAAATGAGTTCACCTCCTTTGGCTAATTTACACTTATATATATCTTTTAGTTTTTAGAGCACATGCAGGCCATGAGCCTTCTTGTTTGTCACAGTGTGGTAATTTAAAAAGTGAGAAATATACTATAAAACATTTGTTCATTCATTCATGCGTAAACACCACCAACATTTCACCGCTGCATTCCAAATTACATTGATCGTCCCAAAGGGAAACTGCAATCACAGCTCCAAACAAGGTGACTGATTGGCACAGCTGGAGATTTCAACTTGCATGGAAGATGACATGTTTACAGTTGCTGTTTCGAAAAGAAACCATATGTCGACTATCACTTTCCAACATTTTCTGTACAAAACAGTCTGGCTCTATTTTATTATTATTATTGATCAGAAATGTTAAAATAAATTGAAATGTGTGTGTGCTTCATTGTCCCCAAAGGAAAACCCATTTTGCTCAGGTCTGTACCATACTAACAGACAAGACAATGAATAAATAAAATAAACACCACAGTACTAAACAGAAGAGATGATTCCAAAAGACAGGAGTTTTAAAAGAAAAGCAATACCTTCTAGTTGTATTGTAACATATAATGTCGGCACATATGAAAGGAAGACCTGCTTGTACTTGATTCGGCCCAAAATAAAGAATATGTACGTAAATTATAATTGGTATTTTAATCATCTATTTCTGTCAGCGCTCAGAAGTCAACACAGTATATCACATCTATCACATCTGTCACACACAAAAAAGAATACTATTCTGCCTCATTTACACCTTCTACAGGAAAATGGCTTAACATGTTGCTGTAGTTTGAAGATGGGACAGTTCAGTCCACTGCAACCTCAAACAATGCCCCACATGTCCTGCATCTATAAATAGGGTTACTTGGATGTCTTTTTCTCACACTGCTCCTCCATGGCTGCAGATCTACCCTGTAGCATGGCCTGCCAGAGCAGTGCACAACCATCCAGCAGGCTCTGATGCAGCATGCAGCACTGGTGGTCAACACCCCTGACTTACTGGATCACATCAACCTCACACACTTCAAGTTCTCCCTGACCTCCGGGTGCGTGGACTTGGCCACACAAGCCAAAACGCCATGTTAGACATGTTTTTGTTTGTTTGTAACAGTTTGGATTCTAAATCCAAAATGTTATCTTCATCCGAGGATTGAGGATGTGATGGGGGTTTTTGTAGCTTGTAATCCACTAATCTAATCTAAAAACAACTGCACGGGAGTTAGTGTTCCACAGTTCACATAAACAAAATTATTAAACATTAGGGGCAGCAAATAACAAGGCAGATTACTGGGATGTTTGAAGGACAGCTAGAATATCCTTGAAAGAATATACTATGGTAAACATTGACCAGATTTAGGGATTTTTGTAGCATATTCCAGTCTCTGGCTGTAGCAAACTTGAATGAGGACTGGCCCCAAGAGAACTCGACTTTGGGGACGTGGCAAAGTGTGACAGAACGCATGGCAGGGGGGGGTTAAGTTTTCACAACACTTCAGACGTGAAGTTTGACTTTGGTTATGGCCAGTTAGCAATGCAGATGCGGTTTGCCAAGTGAGGAGCAGTCAGATAACCTGACAGCAAAGAGTAAAACAACAAGCGGTTGGGTATGTATGTCACATCAACATAATCTAGAAACGGTAGGCTGGTCATCTGGACCATGGAGAAGATTTGCAAAGAGCACCGGACCTTTTGCAGACATTTCTCGACATAGCACTCTTTTTCCAATCCCAAGGTATTTGTGAGAATTGGTTTCTATGTGTTGTGCCATAAATATTTGATGAACGGCTGAGCAATAATAAGGCCAGTAATCATTTCTGGGGAAAAAAAACATTACCATCGAACGACAGGGCAAAATGACTTCCACTACATCCAAACTGTGGAAAAGAACCTGCAGGTGTAGGACTGAGCCTTGACGCAGACACTTGATGACAGGCGGGGCCGAAGACAGCAGATGTTATGATTTGACACGCTGCACTCTGACAGCACAGTATCAGCCTCAGAACCAGAGGGAGGAGGGTTCATACACAAGCACACTACGTTCTTAGCAATCAATCTATAATAAAAAAACAGCACCCAGTGAAGCCAGTATAACAGACCTAGTTTAAGGTCAGTAGTAATGTTACAGCAAACACAAATATATGCTGCTATGTCATTGGTATTATCATGACACTCCTGCCAAAACCTTTAAGCAAATTCAAGTACAATACACATTTTTTGTGACTTCAGACCACCGTTAGTGCTTCTTAGAGTCAGATATGTAAAAGCACAGTTGGTGGGCACTCACTTGTTTGTTTGAACCACTAATTTTACATGCCATTAATTCTGAATGATTAAAATCCCTTCGGATGCTTATTGATTGGTTTTTATGACCAAATTTATTTCATGTCTTGTCTGGATTGCAATGCTCTACTAAATTATTCATCAGTTAACCACACCGCTGTCTGGCTGCTTGTGAAATTCTCTCCACACTTCTGAGGCAATGAAGATGTATAAATGCATTTATACGGGCTGTATCAATCTGTGGTTTTTTTGTTTGCCACACTCATGGGACAAAGCAAACATTCTGCATCATCCGGACAGTTTTGTCACCAGAATCCTGTTCTCGTGTTTCTTTGGTATTTGCGAAGGAACACAGTACAGCATTAAATGCTTCTGGACAGGTTTCCTGTTAAAATTGATTCAAGATTTAAGATGACTATTGATAAATACTGTAGATTCATTTTCACTACATGTGCAGGTATCCACCCTCACTCAATGGCCTATGTAAAGGCCACGGTCTTCAATAATATTCAAATGAAGAAATTGCACTTTACAAAGTAGAGCCACAAAGATTGAAGATCGTTGCATGTGCTGCTCTCGCCTTTGACAACATTGCCCTCTGCTGGGATTGAACTGCACCATATGACATGCTTTTATTTTTTCTTGCAGTGGGCTCACTTGAACATCTGCTATCATGACTCCCAATTATTAATATTACAGTGATATTGATATAAATTATGTCATCTAAAGTACATAACACAAAAAGACAAGATGATCAAAGACGGAATATTAAACTTGGTGGCACAACCCTTTAAAATGATCCATCATGATGCATGTAAGTTAAGTAATTCCTTCACTGCATCTATGACATGTTTGAATTGTGTCTCAGAGGCTTAATATGTTAATATGTGCTTGTGCTGTTTTGCAATCTCTCAAGCACCAAATATATGCAAGAGTGCAGTGCTAAAATCCAATAATATTCTCAAAAAAATGTACTTCGTTGCATTTATCCTCTGCTTGCCACGATGAATCACCTCTCCAGCAATGAGTGTGTACCTGCAAAATCTTTTTTATGCTTTCAGAAAATAGAGAAGGAAAGTTTAGACTTTATTAGTATTTTCACTCTGCCCTCCCTCCTCAATTGTCTGACATGTTTTTACCTCGAGGCCCAATACCTCGAACTTCTGCAAAATGTATTAGCACTCATGTCAACATGATAAATATCACAATTATCTGGTTCATCATAATGTTTATCATCATCCATCCAATTATTGCAAAGTAATTTAAAATTGACCTCTATAAAAAATAGAAAATATTGATTTTTATCCATATTAACCCATATAGGTCTTTCCAAGTGTCCCTATGTAATGTAAATAGAAACATTTAAACCTGCTTTATCATATCAAAGTCAACACTGTCAGCCAAGTAAAAACCTGAGAAACTCCTTTCTGTAGTTTTTATCCAAATGTTTAATGCAAAAACCTAATTATATACATTTTTTTAATTTAAAAACTGATAAACAGAAGTTAGTTGCTCTTCCTTTTATGGGTGTTGACTTTGCTGATTATTAGCAGTGCATGCATATATAATCAAGGATTGCTTCATCAATATTTCTCAAAATACTGCCAGAAGATTGTCAAATAAAAATACTTTATTAAGTCGCACTGAAAATTAAGAGACATGTTCCTGCTTAACAAAGAAACACACAGACTATCACAGAAACTTCTCAGATGTCGACAGAACAGACTTCTAGCAAGACAACTGTATTTATATTAACTTAACTAACTCTATTAACTAACTCTTCTCTTTGCTATCTGATAAAAAGCTCACAGAAACCGACAAATCTGGTCACATCTGTATTTATTGTCATCTGCCCAGTTATTTTACATGAACATCGATTCTGTTGTTTTTATTGTAGCAAAGAAATATACAAATAGTTTCATTTGTGAATGTTTAAAAGTGTTAACTTAAACTTTAAAGCATTTCATTGATTCAATGGGCACCATTCAAACTATTGTGGTACCAATCTTAATGGGAAAAATCATTTAAAATAAGAAAAATAATGAAAGTGTGGACTGTAGTCTTAAGGTAAGGTGATTAGGTCCAAAGGAGGAGTGCTATACATATTTTTACAGCACAAAATGCTAACAGAGTTAAACAATATGTTCATCAATGTATTTTCTGTGTTTTCTGTAATTAAATGTCATCCAGGAGACATACGCAGAAGATGTACTGAAATACGGCACTAGATAGCTATAATTCTTCTTATACGCCCAGTAGCAATGTAACATGCATGGCTGATGTATTTCCACTGACTGTATTTCTTTGGCTCTTAAAGCATCAACACGGCTCACCTCTTGTACAATTCTAAAAGGTGTTTTCACTGTCTCCAGTGACTCATCGCCAGGTATCAGCTGTGCGGCCCACCTGTGGTTGGTCCCATGCTGTCATTCAGTCCCTCCTCCTCCGCAGAGTCCTCAGAGCTGTTTACCACTGCAGCAGTGAGAGTATGGAGCTCCTCCAAAACCGACCGGAGTCTCTCTGACAGGGTACAGACACACCATTGGTCAGATCAGTCATGTCTGTGTAGTTGTTAGGACTTTAAACATCTCACGCATGAGGAGTTAGGACACTGCGTACCATCTGCGGGTAGCTGGAGTTTTGCTCCCACAGAGCGACTCCTCTCTGAAGGTTTTTCTCGACATTCCCTGGGAGCAGCAGAGTTTTGTAGAGCTGATGTGTGAGCTCTTGTATGCTCACCCGTCAGCCCTCTCTCAGCTACAGAGGCCTGGAACAGATTGAGGTCATAGGAGAACAGAAATGGAGAGAGACAACATTTTTCACAACTGTCTTCTGCTTTAACAAGCCTCACCAGCAGTAGGCTTTTGTCTTTCTCCGTCTCCTTCAGCTGTTTATTCTGGACTTCCATCTTGGTGTGTTTGCTCATCTCATCCTGTTTCCTTGCTGCCTCTCTCTCAAACTGCCGCAAAGTCATAACTGCAAGCGACGACACAGACAGATCAAAAGCCACAGGGAAATGCTGCTATAGGCTGTGTAAACAATTCCAATCATATTAGATCACAGTCTTCATTATAACTTCCGCCCCCATGTTAAGCTGCTGTGGGCAGAGGTAGCATGGTGCTAATCCTGATACCTGCTTTGGTGTGATCTCTCCTGGCAGCATTGACTTGAACCTCCATCTCTTTCAGCTTCTCAGCACAGAGGTCCTTGATCTCAGACACTTTCTCCTGCAGGACTGAAGGGGAACAACAAAAGGTTGAAGGTATCTCACATAATGAGAAACAAAGTCTAATGCTTCATTCGTATGTACCGCATCTGTTAGCAAGTTTTCACAGACAGCAAGACCTGCACAAACAAACAAACACTGAATCAATTCCATATTTCTGAATTTTTACGATGCAACCACGTCAGCACACACAATGACTGCAACACAGCATGGTGGCCTAAAGGTCAGAAAAAAGCACTTCTATTTAGTTGTTAAACCATCACTAGTGGCAATCTGTTGTTGATCTTATAATTCAGCGAAGGCAGAGGAATACACGGTGAAGCAATTTAAGACCTGCTGGTTAAAGGAAATTAATCAGAACGGTGTAGATTTGCTGTTTGCATCATTAAAGCCGCTATAATCAATATTTTTATATTACCAAAGGATCACATGATGACATGCTAAGGAGTCGCTCACAGTCACAAACCCAGAGAAAATGATCACCACCCTCCACAGTTCCCCGCAGCTTTAGGCCGGTTTTAGACAGAATCAGGCGTTGCAGCGGTGAGGGAGTGTCTGATAGTAACCTGCAATCCTGCAAACAAGCCAAGCGACTGAACAGCAATTAATGTCTTTGTACTCCCTTTGAACAGCTGATGTACAGTCTGCAGCCTGAATGCAGCACACCGGTTCAGATGAATGGGAAAACCGGTGTTGCCTGATTTTGTAAAAATACAGCCATATGCAGACTTTCAGGTCATTATTCTTTACTGGGGGTTTTTTCAGCCCGTAACTGTTTAGGTTCCCTCTCACCGCTCTTAAAGTGTAGTTTTTGGTCAAAGTAGGCAGCTGTTTTCAGCAACAATAGCTTTAAAACAGTTTGTCTTCTAACAAGACTGCAACTTTAAATAGAATACATTTTTAGACAAAACAAGGACTGTAAATTAACGCTAAAAGTGCAATAGGGAATGGATCATTTAAGGGCCAGAATGGACAGGAGCAATGATTACAGTAAACAAACCCCATTTCAATGTGTATATGGGGACCTGACTATTGTTTGAAGATATATTTGAAAAATTGTGACCCTAACTTTTAATGCAGGACTAAAAGTGAAGAAGTTTCCTAAGTGGCCAGGTTGAATCCTTGAACCAAATGGGGAAAATGTATTAGGAAAACTCAGTAACTGTCCCTGAACAACTACAGTCAAGGTGCTCTTGAGCGTGTCACGTAATCCCCAACTGCTCCAGCGAGGCTAACCGGCAGACAGGAGTGGCCAGGTGTGAATATGTGGAGACAGTGACAAAGGGCATTTCTAAAAAAAGTGAAGGGGTGCTCAGTCTGCTTTCCCTGGATAAATCCATGCGGCTTAAGGTAGCTGATGCCTCACCATATTTGCTGTGCTCCTGCTGGCTGAGCACCTCAGAGCGAAGTTTCTCCAGGTTGACCTTGGTCTCCTCCAGCTGTGCCTGGATCAGCTGCAGGCTCTGCTCAGCCTCCTCTCTGCCAGCCACAGCCTGCCGGACCTCCGTCCAGCTCTGCTCCAGCTCCTGCTGCTGCTGCCTCAGTTTGCTCTCATCTGAGGAGGATGTACAAAAGGTAAACCAGGACACATACCACACCCAACACATAAAATGATAATGTATTATAATAAGGTCTTGTGAGTTGTACGGGTGCTCACACTGTTCGTTCAGGTCAGCCAGAGCTTTCTCGATGAGCTCCGGGGTTCTTTTGAGCTCCTGTGTGAGCTTGCCTCTCTCTTCACACACCAGACTAAGCTCTGTCTGGAGGTTTGTGATGCTGCAGGGCAACACAGGCAAGATGGTAAATAAAGGAGCAGAAAGTCAAGCCGAGTGGTAGAGAAGCAACTACACAGTGTATAATAAGGCAGAGAGCGACTGTTTTACATGCAGACTAATAACCCCTGACTTTGGATATAATTGTCATGTTGTGATAAATTGATACTCAATATTTACATATTGAATTCAACAATATTTAACCAGCCCAATCCTAACAAAGCTGAAACAGATGTTTTCATGTTTGACCACTTCTTCTTTTTATGCATATTTTGTAATGCAATGAAATGTATTTATTTAGACAGTGTAAAAAAAACCAAAACATTAAGCTTACAGTTACAACTGAATTAGGCAGCTAATTATGTGACTTGGTGCTAAAAGGGTCGATGGATTAAATAAATGCTTTAAATCTTATGAGTAATGATACGTTTCACTTCAACAGTAAAAATGCAAAAAACATCTGCTGGTTACAGCTTATAAAATGCAAAGATGGGCTTGACTTTCTTAATTTTATGATTCAATTTGAATATTTTGGATTTGGTGGCTGTTCATCAGAATAAATAAGCACTTCCAAGACATCCCTTTGGGCTCCTGAATAAGCACAACATTGCATTTGGCATTACTTCTGCCAGAGTAATCGTCAGTTAGTTGTAGGCATGTGACACCTGATTACAAAACCTCTTTCAAAGACGACATGTTAGCAAATATTTGAATATGTATGTGTGTGTTTGTGGAAACATTTGTGCAAATGTAGGCAACAGATATTAAACCACTGCAGCTATTTATGAAATCTTTGCATATAGTCTCATGTGAGTACTTAGATTAGAGAGCTGTTTTCTAATGCAGTGGATGATGAAATTATCTGTAAAAACCAGATGCAAAAAAGGCTTTATTGTACTCATATCGGGAAACGATCACTTAGGTGCAGCATTCATAATGTAAAAATAAAACCTCAGACCTGTCAGCAGCTTGTTCTTCCTTTTTACTGGCCCGCAGAACTTTCTGCAGAGCTACCCTCCTCATGATCAAACCTGAAAAACAAAAACACTGCGATGTACTTGCTTTACCAGACACATGCATTTCAACGAAGCACTGCAATCAGCACCATTAATTTCCTTCTAATCACACCTTGAATTGTCTCCACTCGTCCTTTGGCAAAAGTTAGCCTCTGGCTGAAAGCGTTGAGCCTTGATTGGGCAGCATCCACCTCTGTCACCCTGCTTTCAAATGCCAGACTGAACCTGTAATACATTTTTCAACAATGACGAACAATTGTTTTGCTTTTTCCTTCCACTTTTCTAATTTATCAACTAATCTTCTATTTTTTTTATTCAAATAAAGTTGTTTTACCTATGCACTGCATCTGTAAGGGTTTTGAGTTCAGCCTCTGCTTTTTGATTCTGTGACTTAAGCTGCGAGTTTTCCTTGTGAGCATGGACCAAGTCCTGTTTCAATGTCTGGGAAGAAAAACACACACGTATAGATATATAGATATATATATATATACATAAAATAGAGTATCTTACACAAATCTACTGTGATGCTAAGCTTAGAGAATGTCTTTGTGCCCAGCTGCTGTCCTTAAAACCTCCACTGCTTCTGGAACCTAGCAAAGTTTTGATATAGTCAGCATTCTAAGTGTTTATCACTTACCTAAGCAGCCCCAAATTTATTGTGCATCATCAAATTTTCAGACAGCCAACTAAATCACATCACTAGCTCTGGTACTAACCTCCTTTTCCACTCTCTCCAGGTCGAGCTCAGCTATCCTGTCATATAGACTGTGTTGGAGCACACTCGCCCGGTGCTGCTCCTGCTGGAGCTGCTGCTCCATGGATCCAACCTTAAACACAAACCAGTACACGATCGCACATCAGACACAGACTCGAACACATCGGGTGTGATTGTACTGTGCTACACTAACAGACACCTTTCATACTTTTGAAAGAAGTTTATCCTTCTCTCCTCTTAGTTCAATGTCCTTTGAGCGAAGCTGAATGCATAACTTGAAGACTTTTTCTCTCCAGAGTTGAAGCACTTGGACACCTTCAGATCCATTCTTCACAAGTGGATCTGTGGAGGTCTATTGAAACACACACACACACACACACAGTTAAATGCATACACTTCAGCAAATGCTTCATATGATCATATTGCTTACAAATTAGCCTTGATGGTTTCCACAGCATAATAAAGCTTTTCATAATGAGGAGTGAGTTTTCCTTTCGTCCAACAACTGTTATTAACCCTGACCCCCCATCAGAAAAGAGTCTCTGCTCTCCACGCAACAACAGTGTAACCTCCACCAAAAAACGAATGAACACAAGCTGTTTGCTGGGACCATTACCTAGCCCAAGCACCTTTCAAGTTTCTGCAAGTTAAAATTAAATAAATAATAAAACTAACCAAAATACACTTCAGAAGTAAGAAAAACACATTCAAAAGTGAATTTTTTTTTTGTATCCGAGTCATAGCGTATATACACATTTGGATTGAGCACCTCGGGTGAAATGTTCAGCCAGCTGAGTTACTCCTGCTGGGCTATGCCGTCCTGTCTGGAGCTGTTCCATCATCAATCTTAAACCCTGTGGTCTGTTTTGGAAAATGGTCGGCATGAGCGTCTTCAAGATCCATGAAGTGGATCCACACTTTTTTTTTTATCTTCCAACACACAATTACAGGTAGCTGTTTGGTCTACACAGGAAAGCAGTGTCTCAGCCTGCAAACCGCAGAGCTGTCAGCCCAGGCTCGTATCATGCACTGCTATATGAAAACCTAACACTCACCTTCTTCCCCATTTTCTCCTCTTGGAGGGCGAGTATCTCATTCACAGAGTGAAGCCTGACTGTCAAAAGTTCTGCAGTCATCTGAAGAGCTGCTTTCTCTTTGCTCAGCCTCTACAAAATGGATAATATTAGAATCAATCATTATATTGTACTTGTTAATTCATACCTTTCACACTCTTTTGCTCCACAATTATTTGTTTAACCTGCTGAAAGGAACAAGATGTTACGTTTTTCCCCCCATGCAATTACTTTACAGTAGGCTGATTGCAATCAATACTGTTTATGCTGTCTTCACCTCAACAGTGTCACTTAATCGTTCCTTCTCTCCTTTCTCTGGGGCAAGCTGGCCGATGTAATTTCTGAGGCTGTGCAGTGTTTCTGATTGTGTCTCAAAAGCTTGTCCCATTTGGCTGAAAAATAAACAACATCACCCCCAACAAATCAGTGAATCTGACTACAAAGTGCTATAAATGTTTAGCTCTCTTCAGCTTTAGATTGAATGTGGTACCTTAAATGTTCTTTCAGCCCATCTCTCTCAGTAGATACTTCCATCAGAGTGCTTTTTAGCTGAAGCACTTCTGAGGTCATTGATTGAAGTCTGTCCTGTAGTTCACGGTTTGTCTTTCTGGCTGTACCCAACTCGGCACAGTGGGAAGCATTCAATTGTTGCAGCTGAAAATGAAACAATTGAAATTCTAAGACACATACAAATAACGATATGTTATCTTATCTTAAGTTTTTCTTTCACTTGCTTCTCTTCTGAGGAAGGTCAGAGTGAAGAATCAGTTTCGGAAAAGCACTGTCGCTACATGCTCAGTGGTGCATCAGCAGAGAAGATGCCTGCTGATGTGTGTTCGTGGATGCAGCGTTGACGGCTCAAATCAGTATGTACAAGGTTTATGATGGGTGAAATTTCCTTGCAGAGACTGAGCCACACACCTGCACCTCCTGCTTCTTCTGCATTTCCTCCAGTTGCTCCGACAGTCTCAGAGTCTGCTGTTCGGCCTCCTCCTCAGCCCGTATCCTGTCCATTTCAACCTTCAGAGCGAGCGCCCGGGCTTCCTCTTTGCTCCTCTCTACATCTCTCCTCAGCTTTGTAATTTCATCACCCGACTCTCCCTTTAGTTTTTCATGCTACAAGAAAAAAAAATGTTTAATTACAAAAGAATATTCTCATATGAAATGAATCATAGCGAAACTTGATAAATTAAAACCGTCGGGTGATTAAAAGTTATTATTAAGACTACAAGACTGTACTAAAAACACCAGACTATAGACTGCCAAAATAAGTTACGAGATGCCAGAAACTCTCAGGTGACCTTTGTCAGCATCAGTGTCGAAATGAAATGTTTGTGAGTAAACAGCATTACCTGTGAGTTTATTTTCTCCTTCTGTGCAGTGCAGTGAGTGAGCTCCTCTCTGATTTGGCTGAGTTCAGACTTGGTCTTACATAGCTCTTCACGCATTGCTTCCAACTCGTGGCTCTGTCTGCGGTGCAAAGGTCGTGCCTCGTTAAGCTCGTCAAAAACGATTTACTAAAATGTTTGGTTAGGTAGAGAACGCCAGACCAAATCAGAAAACAACTTGATTGCATAAGAACATAAGCATCTCTCCTACCTGTTCAGGGTGCTGTCTCGCTCTCTCATCTCCTCCCTGTGTCTCCCAGCAGTGTCCTTCAGGGCCTCCACCTGTCCCTTCAACCTCTCAGCTTCAGCTTTGTGCTTCTCTGCCTCCAGGCGCCACTCTGACTCCCATCTGGACCACTGCTCACTTCTCTCTGCACATCTGTGTTTTAGGAAGAGGAACCATTCGTGTACCCAATATGCCACCCAACTGACAGACAATAATGGGGTTTCTGACCACATAAAACATACTGTGGGATACCTTGTCCTATGGTCTGACGGGTGATCCACGGGGAGCCTTCCTCTTACGCCGTCTCCTTGTAACATCATGATCCTCCGATTTTCCTCCCTCAGCTCCAAGATTTCTTGTTGGGCCTGAGTGATGGCAAGCCATGGATTTGCAGGACCGGGGTCCCCTGATGGTACTGACGTTCCGCCTGGATTTAACCAGGAAATAGGTTGCAGTGTCCCTTGGATTTGAACGCCGCTGTGTGCTCCAGCAGACTGGACACTCGATGCGAAATGCGATGGGGGTACCAGGTCTTTCTGGATATTCCCTAACGTTGCATAACATAACAGCACATAATATGTATGTATGCGCACGCATTAGCTAGTCTAGCCATCTGCCAATATGTTTTTGGTGTTTTCTAAGTAGAGCCTTTTCACACTGAGCTTTCAATACAGTTACCAAGATAAACGTGAGAACTTCCCTTCCCTAAATACATCTTCTTGTTGTCAATTACTAGTTAACGATGACGCTGATACACGAATGCAGACTAGCTAAGTGGCCGTGCTAAGTTAGGTTACATTGAAGGCTAACGTTAGAACAAGCAACTTACTTGAAACCGCTGGTGAGGTAAAATCAGTGGGTACTACGAGCCTTTCTTTTCCCAGGTTACGTCTCTCCATGTTCAACACAGATCTGTGGAAATCATCAACTAGTCCGGGGTTGTTTGGGTGCTATTTTAACGTTTATTCTCCCGCGAGAAGCGTCATTCGTAGTTGCCTTAGTGACGAGTTACAACGGTAACCCCGGAGCTCTCCGTTAGAGCTCTGTTTTAAAGTTTAAACCAATTTACCAATTACATTGCAAATGGCTAGGGCATCTCGGCTAATATGTTTGTTTAAAAACTTTATATAAATGAAATGAATTATCGTATTACAATCGCGCAGTGCATCACGGGAAAGTGGAATGACCCTCAAGGAGGGTGAGAAGTTTTCCCCTGATCTGTGTCTTGCAGGGCGTTCTTCCTCTCAGGCTGCCTTAACAATCGCAACGCAAGAACCCTGGGTTGGCCCAAAGCAATCAAGGCAAGTACACAACCTGTGCATTAGGCACTACCTGATGTCGCCGTGTTGAGGTATTTGTATTGAACAAATTGCGCATGTCACACATAGACAATAAAATGATCCACAGTGCAATCCAAGCATCCAAACAAATAAGCTAGGGGGTTAGAAGGTCCAAAATAAATACATAAAAGAAAATAATAAAATAACACAATAAATATATAAAAGAAAACAAAAAGTTCAGTTAAGGCTCAATTTATAATAGACTACGCCATATAATAATTTGCCCCTATACAGTCAGCACACAACTCATTGACAGAAAACAAGTGTCTCTTGTTCAGTCCAGTCCATCTCAGTCCAAACAGACCGACTTTGTCAGAACACTGGAGAAAGTCAGTAAGACATATCTTCATTTGGATACCAACTGTGGTCAGAACAGCTAAGATCACATTTTATGTACATACATACTTTACAGGTAACACAGGCCTTTACAATTTTTATGGCATTTTGTTGGTACAAGATAAACTGTAAAAAGGGACCTTTGGTTTGTAAACCTACATTTTAAGTATATAAAATGTGGCTAGAATAATCAATGCATTTATGATATATGCCATCTTTGTACAAGATGTCAATAATACATTTGGAAACATCTTTCTATGGTTTTCTTAGAGTACTGACAATGCCAGAAAAGATGGGGCATGGTTTCTGGTTTAGCTGCGCAAAAAGAAAAATTTATATAGGTCGCCCTTAAATGTCTTGAGAAAACGCTTTCCAGGGTAAAACTTGGATATAATTTTGAAGGAAATATCTCTAATCTTATTAGTAATAAAGTATTTGTGATGCAATGACCAAACTTTCATCCAAGGAATATGTTTAGCAATGTTACTCCAAGATGTAATGACATAAGGCTTTGTGACAACCTTACTCTGAAACAGTGAGAAAAAAAATTCCCCGAAGGAGAAACCAATTTTCCCACAAGGAGTTTCTACAGGATTAACCAAAGAAGCATCAGCTTGACATGAAAAACCCTTGCAGAAAATCACAGAACCATTAGGGATAACCCACATTACCAAAGCAAACTCATTAAATGTTACAGGAAAACTGAAATGAGAAATTAATTCATCGTAGTTCATAAGATAACCCTTACCGGGGTGATTAGTTGAGTCACCAAAAAGATATTTCTGTCAAACTAATTCTTTAAAAAAATAATTCTTATTTTTATACAAAATATCCACATTGTATCAGATATAATAATGTTGTGATTGTGCACACCTCTGACAGTTAACTGGTATTTTTTTTTTATTGCAAGAGAGTCATCCAATTTGATCAAAAACAAAGTTTTGCAAGAATTGATAACTACAGATATTCTAATGTAGTGTATAAGATTTTCCAACTGAATTAAGCAGCAATCGGTTAATTGATTTGGCAGTTTTGTTATGAAGAAATAGAGAGGATGCAATATAAGCAAGCTCCATATTAGATATGCCTTCAGCTTTCCATAAGAGGACATGTCTCTTCAAAGACAGGTGTATTTGTATAACCAAAGATTACATTTATTTTCTGCTTTTTTAATCAGTGGACAGAAATTGGGAGGATCTGTCTTGTTGGTTTTTGGTTACAGAAAGTAAGCATTAAAAATATTTTAGGTTGGTAGAATTTAAAGTACATTTGTAACATATGGACCAGCAAAATGTAGTTTATCTAGCTATCATTAGCTAAATGTAACTAACTCCCTTTGGTTGCTAGTGTTAAACATAGCATTAGCTAGCAACTTTAAAGAGAATGGCTAACCTTAGCTTCTAACCAGATTCAACATGGATTTCATCTATAATCATCATTTTAATCTATATTAAATCTATATATTTAAATATTAAAGTTAGTCCTGGGCCATCATAATACTCTTTAAGTTAAAATTGGCTTCTTCTAAACCACACCTCTGGTTTTCTTTTCATACTATGTCATTTTATTTCCTTTGCGATGTATGTAGGTGCCTTTAATAAGTGCATAGACGCCCACATCACTAATGTATGCACCACATGCTCCCTTGCGTTGTTGCTAGACATCTTTAAGGCAACCCTTCTCATGAATATGTAAGAGTGCCTTGATTTAAGGTCCTTTATTTGCCACAACCAGAAAAGACATATTTATGTGTAGTATTACTGTAAAAAAGCTGTTAAATTAACACGCCCAAACACGCATTAACACATTCTCTGTCATGAGATGCTACCAATAGTATCTTCTTTTTATTATTATTGTAAAGTTTCTATTTAGTGGCTTTATTAAATTATTTCTGTATTTATCTATGCTCTTGTTGCACCCATGCACCAAAACAAATTCCTTGTATGTGTAAACCTACTTGGCAATAAATCTGGTTCTGATTCTGATTTATACTCACTGCTTCCTTCCCAATTATATCACATTGCTTTTTTTAAATTAACATACAATAAATGTCTGCTGAGTGATACCTCATCCAGCTGGTCTGCAACACCATCGTGTTAGAGAGTCAAGATTGATAGCGTGGGCACAAGACATCTCTGCTCTTAAATATCATCATTATCTGAGGCTGAGGCACACAACAATAAGTATGTGGTGAATACCCACTGACCATACAGTTGTCACATATAGAGAAAGAACATGGGTGCTTTGGGCAACTTTGAATTGCTATTGAGAAGAAGAAGAAAAAAAATGTAAATTAAAAAAATGCATTTATACGTGTAATAGATTATGGGGAAGCTAACATTTTATTCTTCAGAATAATGACTGAAGAATATCAGTGTCTACTCTCCAATGCTTTCCTGTTTTGGTGTTTCCTGGTTTTTCGAGTTGTTTTTGTTTTGAAAACACTTTCATAATTCATAATTTCTTTCCTACATGCTTTGTTTGGTATAAATAAAAAATTGCAACAGGAGTTGAACGCAAAGTGATTTGGTTTGAGTTTGAAATATTTTAGCTTTTTCGAACATAGGCACACACACATACACACGTTTGTCATGTACCTGAGCTGTGGTGTGATCCCACGTCGCCACATTACTGGTCAGTGACCTTGAACACTATCTGGCTTCTGAGTTTAGAATCATTGTGTTCTTGAGCTGCTTGTCGCATAGTTTACTAGTAAGATCCCACTATCTTGTTTTCCCAAATGGTCTAGTGGTCAGGACTTCTGTTTTCCACCCAGGTAGTCTGGGTTCAAGTCAAGTTTGGGAGAAGATTGTGTTAATTGCTCTTTTTTCTTTTATAGAAAAGATTTAAATCCACAGCTTCTCGTTTACCAAGCCTGCTTCGGAAACAGCTGAATTACCAGAACTTCTGGAATTTTCTGGTCTTTTGAGTGATGTGAATACAATGAACTGTTGCAAATGTCCTCTTCCTTTAGAAGTCAAACATTTACTATGATGTTTATCACCGAAATGATAAGGGTTCCATTCTTGCTGTAGGTGTAGGAGAAAATTGTAGTAATTGATGTTCTTATATTCTGATATGATTTATCATCAAAACTCACACTGTTGACAGAAGCAACGATATTCAATACTAATTGATTTTTCCACAATGGAAATTGAATCCCTTCATTGTGTTAAAGATCTGCCCAAGGGTCTCCTCACAGCTGCATATGTCTCGGAGGCATCCTTGCCAAACCACCTCACCTGGTTCCTTTCAATTTGAGGGAGAAGCAGTTTCACTCCCAGCACCCTTCGAATGTCTTCTCACCCAGATCCCATAGGTGAGCCCAGACATGCTGCGTGGACATCACCATCTACACTCATCAGGCTGGAAGGCTAAGATGGGAGTCCTGCAGATGATCTCTGACTACATACATTGGCTTGGTACATAAACTGGAGAAAATATGTAAACATTTAATATATAATGTCTGACACCATATTTTACATGAATTTGTCTTTTGATGCCAATGGCAACAGTCCTTAGCTGAGTATAATAGCTAGACATGCTCAACCCATGTCAGCTCAGCCCTAGATGTGAATCTTTTCTTTATGATAGAAAATGAAAAATACTTCTCTTATTCTTACTTAAGGACAACGGATATCCTGGAACACCCATGGCCACGGAAGCTGCTTTATCTTTGTCCCTAATCAAGCTGATTCAGCCCACACTTTTCATGTGAAGAAACTGTCCATGACTGCAAATATCTAGACTGGAAATTGTGTCTTTAATTAAAATGTCTTCTTTTCAAAAAGTGCTAGTTGAACTCGCCACAAGGATAATTCTTAGAAGTCCAGTAGGCCTACACACACCAAAAGGGTCCTTATAAAGAACATAGTGTTGTGATGTGGATCCATATGGTGTTCTGGAATGCATTATAAAACTAACCTGCTTACAGGAAACTAATAATCTCCATGCATTTACATACAATCTATATATTAGATATGTTTCAGAAACCCACTATATCAAACAGATTCTTTCTTGCATGTGCATCAACAGACAATAGTTCCTCGCTTTGATAATCACTTGGCAGCATCTCTCCCAAGAACTGTAAAGACGATCCATCAGCTCTATACATGCACAAATCACAGCTATGGGCACTGGGCATTTTCAAAAAAGATATGTTGGAAAAATGTTGGCTCTGTCAGCAACTGTCTTCGCCTCTTACCTCAAGCTGTATATGGTTAGTGGATATCTAGTGTATGGTTGGGGAAGATTTCAGTGTGAGTGTGACATTCATATTTTTATTTTAAATTCAACTTAAAGAGGCAACAGACAAATTAGCTAAAATCCCTAAATAAAAAAGACTTAAAAACAAACATGCACATCAGCAGCTGGGAAGCTACAGGAAGGAGCACAAGAAGCAATAACACAATCATCTCCATTATTTTCTGTTTTTATGATAAGGGATTCATAAAGAGAGGAGCAATTTTTTACTTTCCTGCCCTGGACTAATTTTCTACCACCTGCGGTCATTTAGCCTCAAAACAGTTCACTGTGGGATTTCTAGACTAGTGTGAGCCTGATGTTTCAGAGCTGTCATTGCAAGGCTCTTAAGCTCTGCTTTTTCACTTTTTTTAGGCATAGAAGTTTGATGAGTAAATTTGACTTTACAAGGAGGATGAGTTGATTAGGAATCTAATTTAAAATATAGCCTATTACAAAAACAATGGGAAAACATAGGCTGTTGGAGGACAGTTTGCCATTTTTGTGACGTTTCCTAATCCCATTTTGCCATGGTTACAATTTGCTAAAAGGCTTATGGCAATTAAATTTAATGTATCCTATTCGAAATGCACATCTTGTCACCATGCAGGCCTGCACCCCTTGAATAGCCCCACTTGTTTATCTGGTCAAAGGTAGATGGGTTTTGCCCGAGCACAAAGCGTGAGTACGCGCATGCTGTCCGAGGTTAAGGTGGTTACTTAATGGTTTCTAAATTGGGATTTTGTCGGTTGTTGGAGGGGGAATTTAATGCACTGGCGTATCCCGGTGGTTGCCTAGTAACGCGCTGGCAGTGGGCGCCGTAGAGAGATCTCTATGGTGGGCGCTCCATTAAAACCGTTGGCGCTCCTGACCTTGGCGTCGTGAATGCGCAAAGCACACAGACTGTGCAAAGCAGGAGATAAGAGTAAAGATCTGCGTGTTTGATACTGAAATCGGGGAAACATTTCGCACGCAGCCCAGTTGTCTTACAGCGAAACTGACGGGCACGCTATGGAGGAAATGTCGAGATGGAGCGCGTATCAGCTTGTGTAAAAGCAGGTGAGTTAACCTAATGATTCTGTGTGTTTTTTTTTTTTTTTTTTACCGTGGACACATCTTTGTTCAGATTGATCAATGGTATCCGGGCTAATTGTTTCACGTAAAGCGAATGCTCAACGATAGACCACGGCGGAGCATTTTATATATACAATTTTTTCCCTATTTTATCACATTTTGCACCGTCCTAGACCCAGATTAAACACGCTCACAGTCACAACGTGAGGCAGCGCACACAGTACAGCAGTTTGTCGATGCTATCTGGGCTGTGGCTTGGTTTTCTCTGTTGGTCCGGATGATTGCATTAATTTATAAAGCACTGATCATTATGCTGAGTGCTACCTGCATGTTCTCTACAATGTACTCTTCTCTGCATCAATCCCTGCTCCTCTTTGCTGCACTGCTAAATTAGGGGGATTTGGGGAATCCACTAAAACGGTTTTGATCCTCACCAGTCGAATTACAAGGGCATTGGGAGCCCTGTACTGTTGTCTGACATACTAGGCTCCTTTTCAGATGCTTTCATGGCAAGGGCCCCCAGGCTACCAGAACCGAATCGATAAGATGTTGTCCCAGAGATTTTTATTAGTGGGGAATTGGTGTTGAATTGTCTGCCTATCGACGATGTAGGTGTAGAGATACTAATGTGGGAGAGAAACACGAGTATAGCAATCACTCTAATGGGTCTGTAACTGGGATCAAGTCCGACAAATGGGAATTAAAGTATTTGGGTCCCAGGCAACGAAAGTCATCTGACCTAAACCACCACAATGATGCATAAACACCTGGCTGGTGCGCAGTAGTCTATTAGAATGATATGTTATGGTTGTAAAACATTTAGATTTTTGAACTTATCCGTCAGTTACTGAGTTATTGCAAGCGTTTAATTGGCAAGAAATATTTTACCCATGTTTCTTTCCTATCCTGTTGCTGGGCGCATTTCCAGTCTGAATTGCCCAAATACTCGCAGTGTATCAAACTTGACTGAGTGATGGCTCCCTTTTATTACATGGCCCATTTGATGTGAGCTATAAAGCTTTTATCCACATCTGTCCCATCGCAGAGCACAAGTTGGAAAAAGAGTACCCTGCAGCCCAGTCGAAGGCAGCATTCAGCTGCTTTGACAGTCTGCAGTACAACCAGTAGACACACAATGAAAGTAATGTATGTCATGTATAGCCCTAAAAACGTACCTTTTATAGTTTTGTTGCAGTTATTTAAATTAGAGGTTTGATTTCATGTCAAACAGCTAAATAAATGCAAATCTATTGATACTAATATCATAATTTAAAAAAATTGCTGCTCATTTTAAGAATTCATATCATCACTTTGATGTAGCAGCCCCATCAGTGTCTTATCATTTCACTGCCAGGGCTGTTTTGTAAACTTGACACAACTAACCAAGTCTGATTGGTGATGCCGACTGTATGGCCCGTAACTGCTGATTTGATAATTGCTAGTGATTTCACATCAAGTTTTCATTAACTGATTTTTTTAAACCTCCAAATGATTTATTATCAGTGTCAGTGACAAACCAGAGGATGTGCCCCAATCTACAAAAAAATCTGTCTCTCTATCTTTTTCATTTTAATGTCTTAGGAGCCGTAAATCATTGTCACATAACAGATAGGAGATGGAACAAGTCTTGTCCTTTTTGGCTATGGGGAACATTCAAAATTGTTAATTAATACAGACAAAGCTGGCCTAGGGCAGAGATGAACACAATTCCTCAAATGAAACCTGTGTGATATCACTCAGATTTCTCCTATTCTTTAAACATGGGCAGGTAATGTGCTGCACACCTGTGAAAGAGAATGAGCTGCCTTTATTTGTGTTTATGTTTCTGCTAGTGTAAACAAAATGTTGCAGGGAAAGAGAAAAGTCGATGCACCAAATCTATTGTTAATTAGTTTCTCATATGAAGAGGAAGAAATTGCCCCGTCCTAATAGATAGGTTCATTAGATTGAAAGAAAACTGTTTAACTGCAGTCTTTCACAATGCTTGAGGCAGTACTCGTCAATAAATGTTATTAGGTTAACACGCTTGTTTTTGCTTTGTTCATTGACGAGCCAGTGAGAACGCGATGTTGAGCATATTATGCAAACTGGCGTCCTAGAGTATAAGGACTAAGACGGGATGCTTTTTGGATGACAAAGTAGTTAATTGGAAGAAGCACAACACAGTTTGCTCTCTGTAGTTCTCCGTGGGTGAGCTTACATTTAGTAACCTAATTGACATACAGTATGCGCATTTGGTTAAAGGTGATTACTAAGAAATAAGGAAAATGTGGAGTCAACAGGATTTCATGTATGGCATCCATTATCTTATGTCTGTTTTGTGAATAAGCAGTTATTCAGTATTTCTTGGACACTTTCATTATGTAGAAAGATTTGTCTTTCTTTGACGTTCACTCTGTGCTTTTACATAAGAAAAGGGCTGATTAACACCTTTTATCTTGAGACACTTTCGCAGCATCACTCCAACATCACAGCAGATGGATTTTTCTGATTCCTCCAATCGCCCCCTCCACTAATACACAGAGATCAGTATTCTGTGATTTGTTCATGGCAAAGCATACATTTGCTCTTATAAGATAGCAATTTGTCCCAAAAGGTTGTTAGCATTAAAGTGGATGTGGCACACTGATATTAAACGTATATAAAAGCATGTATTTAGAGCCCCAAGATACAGGAGGAAGACAATACATTTCTCAAATGTTAGTCAATTATACAGAAATGTAGGTCTATTTTCACATAGGTTTGATGTTTTCTCATGTCATTTTTCTGATCATCTTGTTTTCAGATTTGTGTGTACTGCAATGAAAAGCGGAAGTGGTGGCAGCCCATACCTGGCTGAGGTGTATTTGGATTGGTCGGAGCCAAAGGCACAGTGAGTGATGTCTGTTTGACAGGGTCAGTGCAGAGGGACTGAGCAGACAATACAGTGTGCATTTGTGCAGTGCAAGGGCACTGTCTTGCCCAGACCATGTGGCTGGCTACATTTCGAGACCATCTGTTGCCTGCACACCTGTTACATCAGCAAGGGACTGTAACCATCACCCACTGTGCTCTTCTTTGGTGGATATTATGTTCCTGCTGGTCATTCACCAAGGCAACCAGCCAGAAATTCTACCCGACAGTGACCACCCAGTTTGGGAAACTGCGAGGCCTCAGGGTTCCCGTGCCCAGCGAGGTGCTCAGGCCCGTTGATCAGTATCTGGGGGTCCCCTATGCTGCTCCACCTGTGGGTGAGAAGCGCTTCATGCCCCCCGAGCAGCCCTCCTCTTGGTCAGGTATCAAGAATGCTACCCACTTCATGCCTGTGTGCCCTCAGAACATCCACAACACCGTGCCAGAGATCATGATGCCCATATGGTTCACCTATAACCTGGATACAGTAGCCACATACATTCAGGATCAGAGCGAGGACTGTTTATATCTAAACATCTACGCTCCGACAGAGGATGGTGAGTTGGTGTGGTAAAATGGAGCAATGACTTTCCATGTCCACTGATCACCATTATCATTGCCCCTATGTTGTGCTGACTGTTATCGTCATAAAGCATGTGTGTGACCACTGCTCATGTCATTGCTGCCACCAAGGGCTGATTTACCATCCACAGCAGTGTCATCATTTCTTTACCTGATGCAATCATATGCCATTTGCAATAATAATCATGTTCCCATTGATAAACAGGAATTTATTCATATTTTGGCAGTTGTTGCAACTGAAGATGTTGCCCAGATGCCACTGAATGTGTATAGATACACACAGAGAGGCATGTACTGGGGTGTGTGCTTGTTTTTCCACTAATACACATCCACTGAAATATTGCTGAGGTAAGGCAAGTATTGGTCCACCTAAACTAAGCAATCATTTTCAGCTTCTGAAATGATGAGCGTAGCATATTTGGCTGTCACTACTGAGCATCAAAGGTAATCGTGAAGAATTACTGAGGAGATCTAGTAAAGCCGGCAGTGCTAGCTTTTCGTTTGTTAAAAATTACAATTCTTCATATATTACTGAATCTCTGCTTTGTTCAGACAGTGTCTGTTGGGGACCAATTACTGAGCTACAGTCAACTCCTGTCTATCGCCTGCTGAATCCTTCGTATTTTTGTATCTATAATAGAGCTGTGAAATTAACCAGCAAGGGGACATTTTGTGTGTCTGCTGCTGTGTCTGTAGATTAACAGAACAAGGTAATGCCATGGTGATGCTGTATCTTCTCTAAATCTAGTGTTGACAAACAGATTTCTCTGATTCAGGTTGCTTCAATACACCAATGTAATGTGGTTTTTGTGAATTCAGAGTATTTCCTTTCTCACAAGCATTCAAAATAATACAAAACAATCAACATTCCAAGTTGAACCGTGTTCAGCTTTTGTATGTAACACGGCACTCTTTGACTGACTTTGTTATGGTAGCGTAGCAACAACAGATACACAGCCTGCTTGAGAGGTAGCTGTCCAAAATGGTGCAGCCCACGTTTTATAAAGCTTCCAGTCTGCGTTCTGCCTAAAGGCCTCCTCACCCGGCACACAAACAGGTTAATAAAATTCCACATTTTCATTAACATTTAAAAAGAAATAGCATAACCCATCAGTTCTATACATGTTTCTTTCTTTCAACTTTATCATTGTTTATTTAAAATACACCTTAGGCATTCTGTGACTTTATTAATAGTTTCACTGATGTGAAACCTTTGCAGTTTTAATTGTTGCTTATCTCCAGTAGTACTCAATAAGTCAAATTAAAGAGTGTGTTTCTAAAATTGCCTAATTATTTATCTATAAACCCTATACATCTTATCTTCAGTAACTATCTTGCTGTGGTTTACCTGAAGAATTGACATGGCAGTTTGTGTAAAAATATAATTGTATAGAGAGATAAAATGAACCAAGAAAGATGTATTACTCCTGTCAAAGCCGAGGCAGCTGGGTCAATATAATGACACAGATAATAAACCATTCAAAGGTAACAGTGTGTGTGTATGTGCATACGCCCATGCACATACACACACACTGAGCCATTTCCTACAAATATCTATCAAGAAACTAGAATTTGTTTCCTTGATGAAAACAGGATTACAAACACTTTGTAATTTTTACGTTACATCTATAGTTTGTCAGAAAGCAATTACAGGAAAAAGTGCAACATACTGTATGTAAATCAGTGCAATCTTCTTTTCGCTTATAATTTAATGGATAATGGATAATTAATGTTTTTTTTTACTGATTCTGTCAGTTTGATTGGACCGTACATTAAATAAATGGCACAGTCAACCATGATATTTTGAAATCTTTACTTCTTCTTTTTTTCTCCTTATGTGAATCCCAGGAAGCCAACACAAGAAAAAGGGGGCGACTTTCTCACATGCTGAGACTCATATATCTGAAGGTATTTTTAAGAGCTCAAAGTCTTGATGCATGGATGCTTTTAGCTTGAGTTTGGTGGATGAAGATCTTACAATTCTTAGTTTTTACATTCCAGAGGTACCGTGTGGGGGTTCTTTTATATGGAGTGGAATAAGAAAAATGTTATCTAATTTATGATTACATAAGTTTCCTGTTACTGCACCTCATGTCTTGAATTGAGCACTGTTGCAATCCTTCCAGTAAGGCTACATCTCTGCTGCCGTGCACATTGATCCAGAGAATGCATTATCTACTTATCCGTCTTAAAGTCCCTTTTAAAGAGAGTCGTTAGACAATATGACAAATTGGTCTCCAAACATAAAACATTGATTTTCAATTTTTTTTTCATAGGTTTCATAGCTCACACTAGCACATAGCGAGAGCTCAGTGTAGTACTTAGTACTCTTCAGTTCAAGTCTACACACACTTTTTCTGCTTGTGTATGCTTATTATTTGTTAAACTGCAAAATCATTACAGAATTTTCTTCTTTAAGTAAGATCCAACCACAAGTCAAAAAAATAGATTTGTATCTCTTTCTACCTCAGATCGAGAGAAATTTCAGATATGGTACAGAGCACAAGCATGCTTAGCTGAGCACTTACATGTGCTGTAAAAACTTTTAATTATATTTGACCCTTTTATCCTCACACCCCTTGTCAGAGTGTATTTACCATACATTTTATGAATGTCATTACAGCTTCCAAACCACAGGCTTACCACTGCTTCTCAGCACCTTTTCTAAGCAATCTTTACCCATACCTCATACTGAACTCACACTGACTCATACTGTTGATATAAAGTTTAAGTAACAGTGCTCCATTTCATTAATGTTGCATCTGCAGCTGTTTGCTTAGTGTGTGTGCGTGCGTGTGTGTGTGTCTTGCAGATATAAGGGACTCTGAAGCTCGCCCTGTGATGGTCTACATCCATGGAGGCTCCTATATGGAGGGCACTGGGAACATGATGGACGGCAGCGTGCTCGCCAGTTATGGGAATGTCGTTGTCGTCACGCTCAACTACAGAATTGGAATATTAGGTAACATTTAATGGTGCTTCAAATGTGGTATTGATCCCTATTTAATCTGAGAGAATAAACTGTAATAAAAGTCATTAACTTCCACTTCCAAAAGAAGAAAAGATGTTAAAAAACTAAAAGGTATAACAGCAGAGATCTCGGCATGCTGTAGCTTTATTTGCATACAAATGTTGTCCTCAAGAGGAAAAGTGATGCCAGTACTTATCATGCTCTGTCCTTGTTGAACACAAGCTGTTTTAGACCCATTCTGAAAACACAATTTATCTTCCTTGATTGATTTATCTAATCTGTACAAGATTATCAGCCTTTACCATTTTTGCAAGAGAACTTATTTAAATACATTATGGAGAGATGCAGCATTCACAAGGTCAAGGGTTTTTCGTTTCCCTGTGTTTAAAATTCAAAACAGTATGTTGTTTAGATGGGACTAGACAAGGGAATAAGTAATTGGACCAATCGTAAGAGCACCAGTGACCTCTGTGGTTTTATGAAATTCATGTAAAGAAATAGGCACAAGTAAATTATTAATTTATTCATGCGCATTGTATTTTACACATGCAAGGAGAGCATTCAGGTTTGATGAGCAGAGCCCTGATCACTTCCTGAGGTGCATCGCTGCTTAGAGACCATTATGAGGAGGTGACTAAAGTAGTCAGGACACTGTGGGAGAGAGCAAAGGAGTGTTTGCACCTAAGGGGAAACGTTGTCAGTTCATTTTAACGCCCTGCTGGGCTACAACTTTAGATCAAAGCTGTGACATATATACTGTAGATCTCCGCTTCAGCTCTGTTGTCTCTCTGTATACTCCAGGCTTCCTCAGTACTGGTGACCAGGCAGCAAAAGGAAACTACGGACTCCTAGATCAGATTCAAGCTCTCCGTTGGATCAGTAAGAACATCGGTTACTTTGGAGGAGACCCGGGTCGCATCACAGTTTTTGGATCTGGAATCGGTGCTTCTTGTGTCAGTCTGCTAACTTTGTCCCACCACTCAGAGGGTAAGATTCTCAGATTTTGATCAATACAGATTTATTATAAGCTAAGGCTGAAGTAGTAATTAATGCAATAACTTATATGCAATATACACAACCTTGAGATGTCTCGATCATATTCATTTCTTATCTTTAAGATGTCAATGTTACTTTCTGAACAATAATTTGTAATCATTTTGGAATTTTGCTCTTTGTTTCAAGTGCAGCTCTAAATGGTCTGTCAGGGAGATGAAGTGTTATGATATGGGAGTAGGGTAAAGGGGGTATTTGTTAAGTAAGTGATTGCCTTTGTTCCCCTCTACTCAATCTAATCAGCCTAAAAGCTTTGCCTCTTAAAATGTGAAGCTCTTAAAGAAGCCTACTGGCATTATAAAGTTTTCACCATGCCATCACGTTCACCTGTGTCCATCAGTTTTTACCTTTCCAACAGACTAATATTTCAGTCTTTCAGTGTCAGATTTGTTTGCCCTCCGAATTTCAAGGTTGTCCAAAAAATATTTTGAAAAAACAAAAAGCATTCATGTTTTCCTTCTGTTTTCCAAAGACAAGGTTGCTGTGAGGGTGAAGCAGGACCAAAGAAAAAGTCAAAATTCTTCAGATATCTTTCTTGAAAGTGGTATTTTCTTTATTTCCACAGATATATTGGCAGTGCTTTAGTTGAAAAAGCCCTATTCTAGTCCAGCTTCCACTATAAATGTATGCTATCCATTGTTATATTATTTATGAAATTACTATGTAAATGAATATGAATTCAATTAAAATAACTGTATGTAGAGTGTACGTTACCCACAAGAAGGTGGTATCTGATATCCAATGAAAAGAAAAATATACTTTAATGTTACCTGCACTTCTTTTCAGTGGATATCATGCCATTTGGTAAATACAAAGCTCCTTGCAAGAATCAAAGGTGCGTATTTCAATATGGGAGGCCCACAGGGCATTGAACCTCTTATCTTTGCCGTATTATTGCCCTGGTCCTCCCATTGATGCTGGACAGAATCACAAGGAGGGCAGAAATTGTGTGTTTTCGTCAATGCCAGGGAGGCTGCGGCAACTGTCCTTTGTGAGGTTTGTATTTGATGCCCTAGCTCGGCTGCAGCAAATGCACAAAGACCTCCGGCTGTCTTTTGAAGTAGACTAGCTAGCTGCTGCCCTAAAAAAATGAAATAAATGATAGCAAAGGAGGGAGAAAGTGACACTGTCCCTGCACTCTTTTTCCAGTGACTGCTATGCCTTAACCTCAGTCTTTTTTGAGTTGATACATATCACTTGTCATTTTTAGGTGGTAGATACAAAATCCCCAGGGACAGAGGTGACACACTGCATATAAACAATTCAACAGAGCAGCGTGTTTACTGTATCAACATTGAAGGATCAGGGTTACTGCATATTCAGCTCCCTGCACAGACCCTCCACCGCATCCGCAGTCTATAGGAAAGCTATGCAGCTTGTTAGACACACCGTAATAACGATTCTACAATTATACTACAGCTGTCAATAAGTGGCGTAGGGGAAACTAGACACCTCCACACTGAGATAATGCAAGTTGATCCTCAATTTGACATGTATTTACTGTCATCTGCATATAGTAATGGCACTACATTAAACAAATGCAGGGATCAACAGAAGTAGCAAGCAAGTGTTTTTGTCGTTTTGTATCATTATAATAATAATAGAATGGTCCAACATCCTATTACCAGTTAATTTCTTCTACCAGCTGCATTACTGAGCACCTTCTCAGCAAGGCTCATCTATCTGGCCCTTCCAGTTTTTGTAATGCTTTATCTCCCTGGCTAGTATTCGAAGTGCATCACTTGGAGGCATGTTTGCTTTTGTCTACCTAAATTTTATGTGCAACAAACCTTTGATTTATTTCGAATAGCAATTTGTGTAAAGTGAATCATGAATTTGCTCGGGGCAGTTCAGAATGCTCTCAAGTTGTAAAAAATAATACTAATACTAATGATTTGGTGGGCCAAAGCACTAACCACTGTTCTCTGGGCTTCTGCTGTCTTCTGTGTGTTCTGAATTTTGTGTCCTAAGGTTTGTTCCACAGAGCCATCATCCAAAGCGGTTCAGCCCTCTCCAGCTGGGCTGTCAATTACCAACCAGTCAAGTACACTCGCATGCTGGCCGAGAGGGTTGGCTGCAACGTGCTGGACACCGTGGACATGGTCTCCTGCCTGCAGAAGAAGAGTGCAAAGGAGCTGGTGGAGCAAGACATCCAGCCCGCCCGATACCGTGTGGCTTTCGGTCCTGTCATTGATGGAGACGTCATACCGGATGACCCGGAGATCCTTATGGAGCAGGGCGAGTTCCTTAACTATGATATAATGCTGGGTGTCAATCAGGGAGAGGGACTGCGCTTTGTAGAGAACGTGATGGAGCTGGAGGACGGCGTGTCCAGCAGCGACTTTGACTTTGCTGTGTCAGACTTTGTGGACAATTTGTATGGCTACCCAGAAGGAAAGGACACACTGAGGGAGACAATTAAATTCATGTACACAGACTGGGCTGACAAGGACAACCCAGAGACCAGGAGGAAGACCCTGGTGGCTCTCTTCACTGATCACCAATGGGTGGAGCCCTCAGTGGTGACAGCTGACCTACACGCCCGTTATGGCTCACCTACGTACTTCTACGCCTTCTACCACCACTGCCAGAGCCTCATGAAGCCAGTGTGGTCAGACTCAGCGCACGGAGATGAGGTGCCCTATGTGTTTGGCATCCCCATGGTGGGCCCAACTGACCTATTCCCCTGTAACTTCTCCAGGAACGACATCATGCTCAGCGCTGTGGTTATGACTTATTGGACCAACTTCGCCAAGAGCGGGTGAGTAACAGCAAATCAAGGGACAAACCAAAGTAGATGTTAACACGAATGTGGCACGAACATGTGAATGTAGTTGCATTTGAAAGTCATTCAGTATCAGTATCCCTCCTTTCATGGCCTATGGTATAGCATAACTGACCTCACTTGTTCAGACCTTTGCTTGTGTTGAGATGTTCATCCTCAGGCTTCTGCTGCATTTACCCTTCCTGTATCACCCTGATTAAAGGACAGCAGGATTCAGCCTCCTAATTAGGTGCAGTCTGAACTCCCACTGCTATGTCTTCCAGACTTATCTCCTTTTCTCCTTTGTTAGTTCACAAGAACTCGAACATGGACAGTGGTACTTCAGTTGTTATCAATTAATATGAATGCCAAGTCAGAATAATTAATGCACAGACACTTACTGTAAGTTATCTGCTTCTAGTTTCTCAAATTGATTTGACCTAAAGTTACATTTTTCTCTCATGGAATTTGTACTCAATAGATATTTGTGTACACTACTCGCAAAATGCTAAAGATTTCGGTGATGCTTACCTGTATAGTCACATTAAATGATGAAAATGTAGTATACACAGCACACTCCATCTAATGAAAGCTGTGTCTGTTTAAGTTATTTTTTAAGAGCCAGTTTAGGCTTCTGTACAACCTCTTTTTATGCACATAACAATGTTTCATCACATTGGGCAGACTTCCTAAAGGTGATGGATCTTAACATTTACAGCTTAATTCACATAAATGTTTAAAGCACTGTTTAACAAAAAGGTTATGTTGAAGAGAACATTTGAAGAGGCAGTTAAGATGTACTCCATAAACCTCAGCCGACTTTACAGTGTGATTTCAAGTAGATAATCAGTACAGAAAAAATGCTGTTGAAAGTGCAACAGAATGAAGCTCTGCAGATCTTGTCATATAGAGACAAAGATTTGTTGTGTGATTTTTAGGGTAAGAGACACCTAAGTGATGTGTGTTCTAGTGGAGGACCCTGCTAGAGTCTTCCTGCATATTGAATACACAGCTGCAATGAGTGTTTGGGGACAATGACTCAAGCAGTAGAAGAAAGCCCAGCACAGGTCACAGTAGGCTGCTGTTTTAGTGTGTAGGAATGAGGGAATGCTGAGCCCTTGAGGAGAGATGGTGATATTACATTGTGTTGACTCCTGTTTTTGCCCTTTTTTTGATGAAGTTCTTCTTGTTTTTCTGTTTTACAATTCATTGAACAAGCCTTGTGTTGCCATTTGCATTTGGAATAAAAACATTTAATTTATATTACCAAAGTATCACAATATGAATGAGATATTTTATCATTAACGATATACATTGCAAAATGGCAAATAACTTTGTTCTACTGCGTATAAAACAAAAAGATTGATAACAAATGTATTCTAGTTTTTAATTACTTCTTTTAAGTAAGTTGAAAGTGTATAAACATTATCACCCAGCCCTAATACTACCATTTTCTCTCATCACATAAATTTCTTTTTCTGTCTCTGATACGTCTGTAGGGATCCTAACAAGCCAGTGCCACAGGACACCAAGTTCATCCACACCAAGGCCAACCGCTTCGAGGAGGTGGCCTGGTCCAAGTACGACCCCTACGACCAGCTGTACTTGCACATTGGCCTGAAGCCTCGTATCCGTGATCACTACCGCGCCACGAAGGTGGCCTTCTGGAAACACCTGGTGCCCCATATCTACAACCTCCACGACATGTTCCATTACTCCTCCACCACCACCAAGGTTACCCCACTGGATCCCACCCAGTCCAACGGTAAGAGGTCCGGCAGCACCGGCCGGCCTCCTGTATCCACTGCCCACAACAACGGCGAAGGGGGGAGGGAGATGGGTCCTCTGATCATGCCAAACCCGAGAGATTACTCCACAGAGCTCAGCGTAACCATAGCTGTAGGGGCGTCACTGCTGTTCCTCAACGTTCTGGCCTTCGCCGCGCTGTACTACCGCAAGGACAAGCGCAGTCGCCAGGACACGTCCCAGCAGCCCAGTCCCCAGCGTGACAGCAAAGGCAACAACGTGAGCCACACCACCACTATAGATGAGACCCTGTCATCCCAGCAAAGAAACCAGTGTGAGGCCCTTCACAATCCTCTTCACGTCTCGCCCAGTTTAGACTACTCACTCAGCCAGCGCCGCTCCCCTGACGACATCCCTCTGATGACCCCCAACAATATCACCATGATCCCCAACTCCCTGATGGGCCTCTCCAACATGAGTCCATACAGCACCTTCCCTGCTGGTTACAGCTCGGCAGGCCTGCCCAGCACCCACTCTACCACACGGGTATAGCCTGACAGGAGACAAGAGAAGATGAAGAGGGGAACTGTGACGTACGTAAAAACAAGGAAATGTAAAGCTGTATGTAGGATGTGTAGGTAAAGTAGGATTGAATATGTTTGTTCTGTCTTTTCCAAAGGTGTACAACCGCCAACATCCTGCCTTTGCTCTCTCATAATAGGAAGTCTAACTGCAGAGTCATTTTATAATACTCATTTTCAAAGGCAGTCAAAAAGAAAAAGTGCATTTCATTTTCCACTCTGGCTTTTTTGGAACTTTACCTAGCAAGAACTTAGTATAATGTTTATACAGTTGGATTTGTATGGGAAGCTTTTTCTTACTCTGTGATATCTCTTTTGATCTCGTGGAACAAAGTGACATTCGACTCGTAGTGGACAGAGATCTGGGAAAAGCTGAGAAGCAGTGTTATTATTAATATTATTATTATTATTATTATTATCAAGCTATTTTATACATATTTCTCATGGTACATTGCTAATTATGAAAATGTATTTTTAATGTAATTACTTTAAAATGCCTTGTAACTTGTTCACATAAGGAATTACTGTGGAATCATAACAACAATGGATTTAAATCTTACTGGTCACACGTGGAAAAATTTTATCCAAAATATTTCTATCTGGTAGTGCAAAATATAGCACCCTGTGTGTGTGTGTGTGTGTGTGTGTGTGTGTGTGTGTGTGTGTGTGTGTGACTGGGTGTGACTGGGTGTGACTGGGTGTGAGTGTGTGGATGTGTGTATTAAGAAGTGCGCTACAAAACTGTAAATTAGGCATCATTTAATTAACCATTTAGTTTTGCATATGTAGTGTTGTGTAATCTATTGTAGTCTATTTGAGTATCCTTGCTATATTTTTCTTTCACGTGTCTATAATTTTGCTTAATACATTGTAGGAATATAACTTCTGCTTCACTATAAAAAAAAATTGCTTAAAATGTGTTTTCCTACTCTAACCAACTCATGGTTCTTTTGGCTTGGCTTCTTTGTACAGAATAAACTTAGACCTACATTTTCTTTGTTGTTTGTTTATGAATACTGTAAGGTCTTCAGAAAGATAACTGTAATTACATTATAATTGTATGTATACCAACTCAATTATTCACATTTAAAAAGGAGTGTCATGAAACATACAGATTATTGCTCCTTCTCCAAGTGAATTGGACCCCGTGCGTGCTAAAATATATCCAGGGGTCACTCTTTACTGAATGGACATGATGGACATCAAGCTTTGAGATTTGTTTTCTTTGAACCTATCATAATGTTGTTTAATCAAAATGAGAATACTATTAAAAGATTTTTGGAACTAAAAACGAGTCTTGTCAAAAGTTGGGATTTGGTCACACTTTCTTTGAATGATGCAGGTATAATAAGTGACTATAATGTGTCCTTAAAAGTCTGCAGGGATTCAAGAGATACTCATAACTGTAAAATGAAGACCTCTGTGGCACCTCATTTCTGCTTGAGCCTAGCAGCTCAAGGCTATATTAGCATACCCGAATTTCTCGCTGAACTGTCAGCGGTCAGGTGGTATTGTGGGTAATGTGGGCACCAGGTTTTGAGAAGAAAGAAGAATGCATGGAATAAAAATGACAATATCTCTGGTTCTGTTGCAATGATTTTTTTTTACTGCCTATCACAAGTCTGACAATGTAATAGGAGTGCTAAATTCTAAATAATGTTAATGCTATACATATAATCAGCCACTACAGCCTTACTTGGTTTGGTATAACCAGTAGTATGTTACCTAATAGTGCTGTGTAACTGACATTACTGAGTCCGTTTGCTAACTTCATGACTATTCTCTACTTTTACTGCTTTATTACACTTTATCATTCCTTTTTTCAATAATCTTTAAAACATGTTGGAACACAGTGCCTGGCGGCAGTTCCCCGAGGCTTCAAACACGCAGCCAGCAGAGTCTGAGGTTATCATGAAGGACAATCAAACACACAAGCAAATAAACACCTAATTGGAGAACAGCTCAGTCCTCCCTTTACTTCACCATGCGGTAAAACAAATAATTTAGGCACTCACCACAGGAGGTCATTGCCATTGAATTCTCTTCTAACTGAGCCTGACATGTTTTTGCCCTCCAAGTGCTTGTTTGTTTGTCTGATGCCTGTTTGTTCATTTTGTCACAAGATAACATAAAGCACATTACCATAGCAGGGATAGAAAGTGGTGCAAATATTTTTATAGCCCCCCTCCCCCACCCCCTGCCACCCCTGTATAAACACATTTATACACTCTCAGTCTGTAAATATTGGAGAGTGTATCCACCACACAGCAAACAATTATAAATATAACTCAAAGATACAGCAGTGTGCCTCACATATACATAATGCACACACATTCATATACTGCATTGATATATAGTACACTCAGTACAGTCAGTGCTGTCCATGGTGCTGATCATGATATATATATATAAATTCTTATCCGATTATGCAAAATATATATTGATATATGCATCTTAATAACATTTGCAGCTTACTTGAAAGCTTAGAGTAATTGGTTAGATCAAAATCAGTTCAAGCATTAACTAATGACTGTTAGGCGGTCTTATTAAGTGTTACCCAATAATTCATCATCCGAGCTGCTCACATCCCTGATCACCATGTGCATCAGCTTTTGTGGAATATAGTTTATCCATAAATGAATGATTTGCTTTCTCTGTGTTGGCCAAGCTAGCGAGCCACTAAAACTTGTCCCCCCACATAATCCCGTCGCATGATTGTCAACATTATTGCTAATTTACATCTCACAAGTAAAGCTGACAACCATTCTACACGCTCACATACAGAACAGAGGTTAATTAATAGTCCTCGTCTCTTTCTGTCTCACCCTCTCTCTTGCATAGTTTTCTCAGAGATTTCAAAGGCATAATTCCTCTTCACTCTTCACTTTCATCTGAACAAAGATGATGCCATTAATCCTTTCTACATACTAATTACTTGATCTGTTGTTGCTCTTGGTTTTTAAGAGACAAAGGGCTACAGCTCAAACAATTTACCAATCCAGAATGTTAATATTTTATGAACATATCATCTTAAGAATATTTAGTTCAACAACACGTCAGTCCCTCAAATATCCCAATCTTTGAAAGACCAGATGATTGTTATATGAACAATTATTTGCTCCAATTGGTAAAATGGCAGTGTCTCTGTTAGCAAGTGATGGTACTTTGAAGTGTAGTCTGTTAAAAATATTGATAGCATATCATTTCAATCTTATTCAATATCATGTAAAATGATTAAGTAATGATTAATGTCTTTTTATAACACTCCACGTCCAGTTTGTCATGGGCTTAAAATGGCAAGCAAAAATAGGATGAGGGGCTTCTCCAAAAAAAAAAGATAGCATGGTGTTTTCTCCTGCTCCACACTGGCTCCTTTGTACTGGACCCAGCTTTGACATCAACTGGGTCAAACATAAGGGAGGGAGGGAAGGAGGGCAGCAGCTGGACCCGACCGTCAATGTCACCCTTGTTAGTCAACTTCATCGATGTCAGTCACTGGCGTTTCAATTCATATCACTCTTTTGTCTGTGCACACCTCTTATCTCTGTGTGTTTCTGAAGACGCTCTGCTCCGAGGACCCTCAGACCTGTTCATTGTATCCTGCTGACATCAAGCATGTGTGTGTGCAGACAGACCATTCATACCATTCATGTGGACGATAAACAGATAAACTATTGAAAGTGATTAAATGAAACAAATGAATGTGCACAATAATTTAACAACTCTGGTTTGAAAACAAGTAAATAAAATACTCTGGATAGTTGTGTTAGTTCATTTGCATTGTGCATATTAAGATAAATAAAACACACATTTGCCCCTTATTGAAATATACATTATTTTATATAAACCAAAGTGTATAAAATGGTTTAATCTTTAATCTTTGTGGCTGGTATACTGTATAAAGTGTGTATGCAAAAATGACCATTCTTACTAAATTACCCCCATATTTTAGTGTGATGAAAGGAAGCCACAAGTATTAGGCAGCACAGCAAAAATACAGTAAACATCACCAAATACCAAGAAAAAAACTCATTCGAATTTGTGAGACACTCTCTGTTCCCACTCCTGAACCACTGGCTCTATAAATAATGACTGGCAGCTGAAATGGGACTTTGTGACTTTAAGATGTGACTCGAGGAGATGTGGTCTATCTATTGTTGATGAGACAAAAGCGCGAGTCAGATTCATATAGGAGCGGCGTGGAATAACTTCTCATATCCTCATATCACAGTCACAAAGCCACCCAGCAAAACTTCAATAACCCCCGCACTTCTTTCTGGACATGGGTGAGTGCACAGAATATTTAATAACTCTTATCATCTATTATTGATGTGATTTGAAAATGTGGATTTCAATGACTTACTAATGTTGCCTTTGATATGTCCTTTCTGTCCTTAGATGTCATGTTGCGCTCATGCATTGTGGGCAAGATTTGCTGATTGAATCCTGTGTTTTCATTCACCAAAAGCCTTTTGGTATCCACATATGGATTATTGATTTACCATGGATTCATGGTTTCTTGTTTCTAATATATGATATAATTTAAAATATAGTAATGATTTCAGAAGCCTGAAAATTAAACAGCACGTGGGATCGGCCAGGATTACTTACTTTCAATATTGCAAGAACTTGTTACTGCCTCTAACCTTTTAACCATATGTAAAATGGAATCAGAGATGGGTAGTGATTCTCATCATGCCAAGGCCATGCCAGGTCACTCGTGCAAAAGAGGTCAGATACTCCCACATGTGTCATGGGTACAAATGAGCAAATCTCCACAAGAACTGTAGCACCAAACAACTTCTGCTCACCATTTCTTTTCACTTACAAACGTGTGTGCTAACATTCACATTTTAAACAGCTTGCTAGTCTACTTGATTATGTGTCATTTACTGTAAGTGCATTGATGCCTTTTGCACTGAATTCAACTGGAGGTTCTGATGATCCTGTATCACTCTATCACTGTAACCACTGCTGCAGCAGGGCACAGCTGAAGCGTAGGCGTCTGCAGGCACTATCATTTATGGGACTCTAGCAGTCTTCCTGCTGCTACTATTTATACTTTAGCAGCCGTTTGTTTAACTCACAGCCTCTGTTCCATGCATATAAAATCATATAATTTGTGAAAATATCAGAATGAATTATCACACTGAGAGAGTTTAGGTACTTTAGGATTTCACACTGAGTAGCAAAACATTTTTAGTGGGATTGTTGTTGTTGTTGTTGTTGTTGTTGTGAAGATATTCAAATTGACCCTCTCATTCATTATGCTTCCACCCACTCTTTGAACACTTGAACCCAGCTCCCGCCGGCATTGACACTCAGTGCCATGGTACCAGTCTCAACCAGCTATGAATGGAGGGTGGCCTGACTAGTGACATTGCCAGTGGTGTTGAGGCAGTCCTGGTGACCCCTCTGTCACCACATACTACTGTGTGTATGTGTATTGTGGCACTATGGTCTTTGTTTGTTTGACATCGCTGCCCTTTGTTCCTCCCTGATCATGGCAAAGACAATGGATATTGTATCAGCAGCCACAAAAGGAAGCTCTTTCTTCAGGCCCCTGAAGCCAGTGTTTCACCACCATCTCGCCTGGTGACGCCTGTGACCGCTGGAGAGAGAGGGCAGGACCAGAGTTAGTAGAGGCTCAGCTGTGAGGTGTTGGTACAGGAAGAGGAGCTTTCACATACGGATTAAAACTGCACAGAGAGGCGTATTTTACAGTAGCCATACCTTGTAGGCAGAACTGTACACCACAGGCTGGCATTGGGATCTTTCTTGTTGTGGAGTACAGGATCAGAAGCAGCAAATGTTTCCGGTCAGACAGCCTTGGCTTTGCAAAGCCTTAGGTGCTTTCCTCTATCCCATTTCTGCCATTGCATTTATTAACACTGTGGATATTTGCTACCTGCTTCAACAGCACAGCTTACACTGGAAGAAGTGCATGAGAATGTCGTGAAGCCAGTGGTGACTGCTTTTGTTTGGACGCTTTATTGGGAATCGCTGCTTGAACTCTTGTTTGTCACTGCTGTTTAATTTTTTTTTCTGTTGCTGTCTTGCCTGTTGGTGGGGTTTTGGTGTATGCTCATGGATTTGCAGACAGAGCGAGGCCTTTTTCATAGTTCCCCATCCGTAAAAGAGTTCCCCACCGTGGCATAGATGTGTTGTGTGGTTATATGTGCGGTGTGTGCCGCCTGTGTGCTGATATATTATGCCCCCTCAGGTTGTTATGATTGCTGTATCCGGTGCATTGGGGCAGTGCCCTACCCATCCCTGGTGGCCACCTTGCTGTGCTATGCTGGCATGGCAATGTTTTGTGGCTGTGGGCACGAAGCGTTGACCCAAACCGGAGTCCTGGTCGAGACTTACTTCGCTCGCAACGTTCAGGACTTTGTGGTCATGGCCTCCTTGTGAGTGACTCTTCTATAAATTCACTGAATTGTGATTTTTGACCTCTCCAGAATTGTTTGATTTTACTTTTGTCCTGACTTCTCCTTGTGACTATCCCAGTATCAAATACTTCCAGTACGTGATCTATGGCCTGGCATCATTTTTCTTCCTCTATGGCATCCTGCTGCTGGCTGAGGGTTTCTACACTACGAGCGCTGTCAAACAGACCTTTGGTGAATTCAGGAGCACCCAATGTGGTCGCTGCCTCAGCCTGACGGTGAGAAGGAGGGGGGATAAAGAGGGAGGGGAAATGTAACATCAGGTCATTGTTAAGATGTTGAATGCTGGTTTGTTTTAGCTCCGAAGCTCAATAAGACATTCTTTGTTTATGCAATTTCAAAACAGAATTGAGAGTTATGGTTGATGGTTGATTAAATGACACCACATTTATCACACTGAAACCTGGGCCACATTTCTCTAACCTTACGTGCTGCACTTTTTATTCCACCAGTTCATTATAGTGACGTACATCTTGGCCTTCATCTGGCTGGCAGTCTTTGCCCTCACTGCTATCCCAGTCTTCTTCTTGTTCAACATGGAGCAGACCTGCCACACCATCAACATCCTGGCTGAAACAACCCCTAGCATTAACCAGCACGGCTGGATTTGCATGGATGCAAGGCAGTATGGTGCGTTGTGTCTTGTAATGACTGACCCCATGTCCACCTGATGAGAATGTTAATGTGCCTGTGGATGCAATGAATTAATCATTAGTGAGTGGATGCACAACTTGTTTTTGAATTTGTTATCGTAATTTATTTACCGCTGTGTCCCTGATATGCTGTGTGGGAGCAGGAACTTAAATGCATCATAACTCATTATGATGCAGCAATAGTAAGAGATACTTACGTCATGTCTTTATTTAAGGTCTGCTCCTTTGGAATGCAACGCCAGGCAAGGCTTGTGGAATGACCTTGGCATCTATTTGCAAAACCAGCGAAGTGAGTAGATGGATCCAATATTCCTTTTTACACAGTCCAGTATTTCATGTCAGCATCTTCACATTAAAATCAGTGAGCAGAATCTATATAAAATGTATTATAAATTATAAATGGGCGTGTGTGTAAGTGAGCATTTTTATATAATGGAATGTGACAATCATACAAGGGATTGGTTTCTCTGATTATATATGAAACTAACATGTGTTTGATATGTCTTACAGTTCTACGTCACCTATGACTTGTACATAGCCACATTTGCAGGGGCCGGGGTCACTCTCTTAGCATTGGTGAGCTATTGTTTTGGCAATTTGCATTTTCATTTCTGGTCAGATTCAATATTTCATTCGCAAGCTTCTACTTGTAAATCCTATCACTTTTCAAGTGTCAGTTCACCCACATTACAAAAAGACATATTTAGCTGTATTTAGCCGTGCAGATACTTTTGGTTTTATTTGGTTCACTAGGTTTTGAGATATTTTTTGCTGACATCCCAGTACAAATGAAATAAATGAAATTTAGTTTGGGGTACTCAAAGCATTGAAAAATGTAGTTCAGCAACATCTCTTTTTAGGCCTTGCTATGAACAGTTTCAGTGGAAATACTTTCTACCAAAGACAGTTCCTATCAACACTGCTCTGAGAAAAATATGTTGATTATCTGGAGAGACACAAAACTGGTCATGGTCATTTTTCAAAGTTGCACCACAAACAAATTTCTAGTCACCTTGTTTATATTGGGCTGGCAGCAGAGATCTCAGAAGGTGATTTTTCTTAAACCCTGGACAACTTACCAAAACTACCTGCATGGATAGATATCACTTGAGGTAAATAAGGAAAATGATTTTTGTAATTTGGGTGAAATTACCCTTTGTAAAGATGATTTCAGATATAAATGTATTTTTTCATTGTATTCTTGTATTCCTCCCACGTCCATCTTAATGTTTTCCTTTGCAGTTTCTGTATATGGTTGCCACCACCTACAACTACGCAGTGTTGCGGTTCCTGGGCAGGAAAGGGGTCCGCTAAGTGCCACACCGCCATCCCAGTCAACCCCATCCTCTGACTATGAGATGGACAGTCAACACATGCAATACTAGATTTCCATTCAACCTCTGGGAAACAGCAACTTCCAAACCTGGAGCAACACTATAGTATTTCTTTAGTCCAATAACAGACGAAAGATTCTCATCACTGTTTTGTATGAACAGACAGAGAGATGATGATAATTCACACCCAGCAGCGAGCTCTGGCCTCCTCCTCAAATCCTCCTGTCAGATGATTCTCTTAGCTTTGTTGTTCACTTTCCTCTCACAGGCTGTATCCCTCATTTTATCCTTTTTGTGAAGCTTCATTGGTGCTGACACTGTTGTCAGATTGTGATGTATGACGTGTCATGAATAATTAAGCACAATGACAGCTCGCTTCGCAAATCATAACTGCATGCCCTTCGTTCAGCGTTTACTGATGCATATATTGGTTGTGAATATGATTTTGGTGCTACCCTCATTATCACCTTCTTCTGTATCAACAGCGTGTGGACTAAAGCAAGGGAAGCTGAATGTACCAAAGTTCTCTGCGAGGGTCAGGTGTATCCTCCCATCTCCCTTTGTGCTTTCACTTACAATACATGTACTTTGCATTCACTCATAACTGACTCATGTATTTTTGCTGTGTTTAAATGCCACTGTGTAGGGAAGAAACGTGTATCCATTTCCTGGAGGTTTTTTGGTTACTGGTTGCTTAAAATAAGCTGTTTTTTTATGATACTGAGGTTATGATGCTTCAATAACGGGCCTCCAGTTGACTCTGAGTTTGATGTGTAGCCATGTCACTTACTGAACTGGGTTGTGTGTGCTCATTAGAAATTAAGGCTAATTAAACCATTAAAATCTGAGGCAGTAATTTGTGATTTTATTTTAACCCTATACAGTATGTTGCAATAAAAATCATTCATGTTGATTGTTTTTCTTTTAAGAATCTTTTGCAACAATAAATAATATACTACCAAACCTTTTTATTACAGAATTCTTAATCTTGACAATACACTATGTCCTAAAAAACATTCAATATGGAAATTGGTTCAGAAGACAGAATACAGAGTTAAGGTAACAGTGGGGAGGTTCTCAATCCAAACAACACATTAATCACAGTATGCTTTGGGTCTTCTCTGATGACATATTTGTCCCAGTTAGGCTTCAGGTGTTGAGAGCTTTTTTAAAGCAGACATCACATTGGATCACTCCGTTGTGCCAGAAAATGGGGGTCAGCATATCTCCCAAGGCCTTAGCACATACAAGACACTGCAAAAACATACACAATATTAACATTATACAATGACAAGTCTGTCATTCAATGTATAACCACATATATACAGTTTCCAAACAGGTTAAGAAGACAGAACAAACCTTTAGACAGTGAGGATGGCAATCCATCGGAGGTTCATTGAGTGTGATCTTGGTATTGCCATCAATTATTTTGTCACAGAATGAACAAACACCTTTGTTATACCTGTGGTACAGAGACAGTGTTAAAAAGATTATCATCCTTGTGATCAACCTTTGTGTATGAACTTGGCATCTAAACCATAAAAATGTGTTAGCTTTAACTTTGCAGAACTTAACAAAATATAGTCATCAGCAAACAATGAGATGCATTTTATGTGTTTAAGTGTGAATGTTATATGAAAAACAGTAAATGTGAGGTGGTTCCTTTTCATAAGAGCTTACTCACGTGTTGGTATCATAAGACTGTTGGTTAAGTTTTGTCTCCTCAGTGTGGGGTTGTTTTGGATCTTTCAGAGGTTCCGGAGCAGCTACAGCTGTGGGTGGCTCCACATCTACTGCATCTGTCAGTTCAATTGCTCTGTAGGCTACATTATCCTGAACAGCAACAGGTTCAACAGCATCTTCGATGTTCAGCTCCACTACACGATCTGCTGCGCTCTCAGGTTTTAACTCAACACTCTGCTTGACAACAGTGTTATCAACAGGCTGGACTTCACACTCAACTATCTCTTCAGCTCTGG
>JAVQJD010015848.1:47500-48548 GCA_036023655.1 Nannoperca australis | reverse complement strand
ATATCAAAGTCTTAAAAAAAAAAAAAAAAAAAAAAAAAAAGACATTACTCATGGGTATTTGTCTATTATGAAGTCAGCTGAGAAAGTTGCATCTCTGCCGTCCAGTTTTCAAACTATTACATATATTCAACCTGATAGGAGACAGGTTGGTCAAACACATCACAAAAGTCAGCTGGGAGTCATAGGAGCCAGACGAGAGAGGGAACCACGTGAGACACGAGGATCCGGAAAGCGTGGCTTGGCTTATTTTGTAGGATTTTCTTTGGGTAGAAACGTATCCCTTGATCTCGAGGGAAGCTGCAGTTTTTGCTGGTGGTCAACAGGTATAGATCAGAAGTTAAAAGTACAACAGAAGTGAGAGGTGAGTTAGTATGTGGTGTGACTCCAGTGAAGGCCTGAATTAGTCTTGATTATGTTTTAGACTCATCTTGACACAAACATGCTAGGCTCTTCATTATCTAAAACACCTCACACTAAAATATATCTGTGCACTTGGGGGGGGGGGGGGGTAACAAAAAACTACAAGTAATCTAGTCAGTACTGTTGTGATCAAGTGTCTGTTGCAGCATTCATGAGGTCTACCTTTTAATCAAACTTTACCAACTCATTTTAAAACCACCGTATGTTTGACTTTTATTCTTTGATATCACTCTTTGGAGTCACCCGGACTCTAAAATCTGCTTCATGTTAAAGGTTTTGTGTGCTTTTAGGAACCCAACCCTTTTGGTCACATTAGCACCTAAGGCTTAGTAGAAAAGACATTTAAAAAAAAAAAAAACACTAAATACAGTCACTGTGTTGACTAACCAAAAAGAACATGTATCAGGGTTGAGAATGTACTTGTGAGGAGACAGCTGGGGCAACTGTCGCTAGTGAAGAGCTTGGCTGAATGTTTCTTCTAGTAGAGAGGCTATTTTGTTTTGGTCCACCTGTGAAGAGAACACAAACATTTTTCAACAGGATAGCACATTACAAGACTAAGCATTCAGGTACATAGTCATTACAGTTAAGACACACACAAACAAACACATGTAAGTCAGCACAACAG
>JAVQJD010015848.1:0-42500 GCA_036023655.1 Nannoperca australis | reverse complement strand
TACTTACTTGAGCTGAACATCCTCTTTTGTCTCAACGATGACCAGATTGGGGTCCAAGTTCTTGGTAATCTCCTCCAGGGCATTCTCAGGGATCATGTCTGGACAATTATAAACACTTATCGACTGATACTGGTTGTCACGATAAACCCCTTAAACTTGTACTTGCTTAAGTTTTTATTAGTGGTATCTGATTAGTGGAGCTTTAATGGATATAGGTTCAGCAGTTTTAATTCTAGGTCAAGTCTTCTTATTCACCATTTCATCCTGATACAACTTTATTTTTGTTAAAAGCTAATCAAACCTACTAAAACTGTACTTCTGTGTCTTAGTATTTTTGTATGTGTAGGCTAAAGACTCACGTTGGTGGCTGACAATACAATGTGCAGCCAGCAGTTTTAGCAGCGGTACTTCAAACAGAGCCTGGTCAAACAGCAGCTCACGGGCAGTAGGCCTTGTACTGGGATCACACTCAAGGCACTTCTGGATTAATTCCTACAAAATAATCTGGGTCAGCGTCTTGTATACAAAAATGAGACTTTCAAAGATACATAAATAAACACAAAAACACACACGCGAAGCTTAATCTGGTATGATCTTTCAAGATTAAAGATCAACACACAAACACATACTACGCTGTCTTTATCTCACCCTCGGCAGTGGGTCCTCCAGTGACTGTATGGCATTGGTAATGGCCTCCTGAGAAACGAAAGAGGACTCTCCATTCCCCTGGATTTCCAAGAGCGCCATCTGCAATACACCAACACACACACACACACACACACACACATACACCGTAACATTAATTTTGGAAAGAGCTCAGGTCATTCTGTCATGTATTATGAGCGCCGTCTCACCTCTAAGGCACACATGCCAAACGAGTAAATGTCTACAGCAGTGGTGACATCATCAACAGCTAAATTGAGAGAAAGAAGAAGATTATATCATAGCTCAATCAAGACTTCAGACCTACACCTACCAGTTAAACCAAAAAGTAATAAAAAGACGCACAAGTCTGATCTAGTGGCTTCTTCGTGTTTAGCCATTGTTTGCAATGGAAATGCAAAAAAATCTATTTTGGGCCGGGTGTTCAATGTAAGTGCTATTTGTGTCCTTAGCATTGAGTGTCTTCACCTGCCAAGTATCAAAAGTTGGCATCAAATGCTTGGTTAGATACATAGTCCTGTTTACTTATTCTTTGATCAAATATTTTCAGATTTAAATCAGTTATAGATTATTTTATTTACGCGAAGCTGTTGCAGAGATGACTGTGTTAAGACAATGTAACACCGCTGTACTAAGAAGTCTGACATATTATGTTAAATAAAAAATGGCTTAATAGAAAAAATATGCTGAACAACATATTCATCAAACAAAGAAACTGAATTCTATTGTGCTATGTCAATATATGATGTAATTTCATGAGAAACTACATACTTTTTATGGATAAAATTAAGAGAGTCCTAAAAACAGTAATATCTTACACTGGAGGCCAGGAAAGTGTCTATTTCAGTTACAGAAATAACTGTTAAGTGTGATTTTGGTGTCATGTCTACCTCCATATTCTGGTGCAAAGAAGTGCAGGTTCTTCTGTTCCTCATGACATGTCTTCACGTGGTTGTTGATGGTGTCTGGGGCAACTGCCGAGGAGACAGGAAGTGAGAGTATGGAGGACACAGAAGTAGGATGGAGAACAGTGAGACAAATGAGTAGAAGGAATATACAGACCGAGGAAGACAAGAGTGTGTGTGACAGAGGGAGGGAATATCAATATTACCTTGACATTATGTAAACTATAGTGTGGGATGTTGAGAGTTTGGAATCTGTTCCTTATCAGATGGGGAGTGCCAGAGATGGAACAAAGTGCAGAGAAGCTTTTGTGGCTGAACTTGAGTCATTGCAGTATGTGTATACACAACAGTGGTTTTCTACACCAACCTTGATTCACATCTTATACAATGTGCAGGGTTATTTCTGCACTAGAGAAAAGGAGTACTGCCAACGTGTTGGTCACATGAGAAGTCTTGATTGTTCAGCTACTTTTGTACATACAACGCAGGTATTGTGTAATCGTAGAAATTCACCGCACAATCATGTGAAATTTAAAGTCTTTAAAATCCATAATTCAGTACCATTTGACATCATCAATGGCACTCCACCTCCACTACCTACGCCTCTAGGATGAAACCTGTGTAACTCTATACCTGATCCGATCTTGATGAGCCCGTTGTGTTGGATGAAGATGGTGTCACAGGTCAGGTTGCCATGGATGATGGGAGGGTCACATGAATGGAGATAACTGTAAGCCCAGAAAAAAATAAAAAACATACACAAATACAAATAAAAATTACATGAGAAAGGGTTTGGATTGTTTTCCATGCAAGTGCATTTTTGTCTGTGAGTGACCATACTGAATTAAACATAATGTCTGAAAAGGGGAAACCAACCTGAGAGCAGAGAGGATCTGTGTGCACCATCTCTTCCAAGCCTGTAGGACCATACACCTTATCAGAGTGCTTACTAGCTGGTTTCCAGCACGGAGTCACTATGACTTGCATAATGTGGTCTAACTTTGCTGGAAACTATTACACAACATATTTGCAAATAATTTCTTTTCTTTCTTTTGCCAAACAGTCAAATGCCAATTATTGTGTTCATGAGATTATTGGTCCTCGCTTTGGAAAGCCCCTCTTATCCATCCTGTGATGACATGACTGTCACATTTCACAAGATACGTAGGTCATGTACAGCAAGATTTTCGTATTGCATTATTCTATTGTGGTTAATCTGCATACAGCCAGTTATTACCTTTTCATTCATGGTTTTATGATTCTTCTTTGTCTTCTTTAGAAACTGCTTCAAGCTCCCCGATGACATATATTCAGTAATAAAGATCACCTGAGGGAGAGGAAGAAATTAGGGGAAACCTAGAGACAAACGCATACTTATTTCATTTTTTAAATGTATGATTTTACTCATGAAGACAGACAACAGATTCAATAACAACCCTATGTCTCCAAATTTAAGGCTTCAAGTGAATGTTTTGGCAGATCTGAGACTCACTCTGGCGCGGTTCTCCTTCGTGTCGGCCCAGTACTTGTGAAACTTTACAATATTTGCATGTTCCAAGTGGATCAGGTTATCAAATACTGCCTTCACTTTCTCCTAAACAGACAGGGAAAAGAGTGTGTTAGAATAATACTTAACATAAATACATTTTGCTTATGCACTGACTGTTCTGTGCCTGACAGATACTGTACGTTTAAAAGAAATGCGCATTTGAACAAATATAAGGAATCATCGAAAACAGAGAAAACAGACATTATTTGCAGGATTATACTACACAATGCAAAAAATTATGCAACACTAGTGAACTCAGTTTTAAGTAAAAGTCTTATAAAAGTCTTTGAAAAAACAGCATTTTAAAAAAAAATTCAACTAAAAAGGTAAAAATGTTTTCCTGCCAAGTAACTTGATATATATTTTAAAGAAAGGCATTAAATGCAAACAACAATATATCACTGACTGCCCCAAACTCTGGAGCCTTAAAATAAATGAAAGAAAAAAAGAAATATCCATATTGTTTTTCATTAAAGTTACATGAGGCAGTAAAGCCCTTTAATTTCACTGACATTGCTTGTCACTGGTTTTTCCACATTGCAGAAGCAGAGCTGCGTCATTCTCACCACTGTAACTTGTTTGTGTGCATTTTAGTAAAAGAAGAAGGTTCACTCAGTCAATCTTCATGTTATATCCTGGGGCACATCAAGACCTATTAAAACAATGTCCTTTCCTTTCCTTTTTTACACTTTGAGGTGAAATCTTCACCACTCCTTAGATGATTGTCCCAATCCATATTTAATTAACTGTACAATTACATCTAAAGACAAGACTATATAACAATCAGTGCATAATTCCTAAAGCGGCTATCTTAAATAGTTGTAATTTGATAGTACTCTGTTACTCTGGGCCTCACCTCCAGCAGTTTGAAGTTCTTCCTCTCTGATATCATGACTTCATTCCAAACTACCTCTACTCCTTCCTCTGTGTCCATGGCCAAGTACGCAGCATCTATGCCTGGGACATTACGCTGATTTACCTACAGTAGAAGTGAACAGAAAATAGCTTGTGAGATGATATATTTTAACAGTTAAATGAAATACAACAAAGTCCATAAAATAATTAACAAAAAAGCATCAATAGCATAGATTCACTACCTTTTGCATATTATCACTGAACAATGACAGGCCACTTAATCTGTTAAATAACTCTAATCAGATAATCTAAAGTTTTGAAATAATATAAAAGGATTTATGTGATCATCCACTGAAGGACCAATTTGTGAAGAGCAATCCCTTTCTTGCCCATACTAAAATGTCTACGATGACACACTGGCTAGTTTGAGTGCAGTGTCGCCTCGCTGATACTTGATAACAACGTCTTAGGAAGAGCCATTGACCAATATCATGAAAAAAGGGGAATATTGACAAATATCATTATAGTTTGACTCAGTATCTTGATACGGATAACAACATTTTGTGTATGACTAATTATGCTTTCATACAATATGTATTCTAAACTAGAAGGAAGTGGTATGGTGTGTGAGTAAAAAAAACATTAGCAATGTGAAAACAATGGCCCAACAGGTAAAGACAGATAGATAAAGAAGTTAGATGAGTTCTGAATATTTATTTGATTGATTTTGTGTCACTTATGCACAATATTACTGCGTCCATTAATTCAGTCAACTGAGCTTCATCACTCTGGTGTACATACTCAAGGGTCAAAAGTCACTTGGCTTTTTGATTGATGCAGAGAACAGTTATGTGTCGAATGATAACTTTTAACTAAATTATGGTTTGAACAGTTCATAATTGTGTCCATCATTTTCACTTGATACCATCAAAGCTTCTTGGTCTCCCCCCTTACCTCCTCTCTGCGTTTCTGCCAGCGGCCGCAGGGACTCTCCTCCAGGATTTCGGACTCATCTTCACTCTCATCCTCATCCTCCGTTGCTGTGGTGGCAGGAGGCTGTATGGAGGCCGCAGGCGAAGACACAGATGCTCCCCCTTGGACCTGTTGAGTGTTACTGGACATGTGTCCTGCTGTGACCTCCGGCACATTCTCCTCTGTACCTGAAACTCCTTTCCCATGTTGGTCCGACATCGTGGCACAGTTTGTGTGCTCGCTGGCTTTCCTCTCCTAGGGTTCAGTTTCTAGGATGCAACAAGTGATAGGAAGTCTCTTTCTCGCTTTTCCTCTCTCTGTTAGCGCTGGTCACACATCCATGTTCTTCTCTGGCCTGGTTTTCAACAAGGTAGAGCTGAAAGGAGGGAGGAGTGTAAACAAATGACACATGTAGAGAGGCGGGGGGTAAAGAGGGCTACTTTTACCTTTGGCAATAACGTTCTATGTATCACCTTTTCCCACCTAGTATAAGTTAGTTAACTACTGAGAGACGAGTCGTATCCTCTATTGGTAGCTTGGACTCAAAGAAACACTACTGTCTCAGGACACTAAAACATCAGTGACACAAACTACCTAGCTATTGTAGCTAACGTTAACTTAGCTGTTGAAGGCTGTTGCTAATGTTCAACGTTAGCATAAAGAATTTCAGCCTACCACTCCTTTGCTAACTTTCCCCCAGCTAACAAGCTAATGGAAGGTAAATAAACAAATAGCTAACATAAAGTTAAGTAGCAACATATGCCAATCTTACCGTGGAACAGAAAACGACCACCCAATAAATTGCCTTTGGTTACATGCTGATGGAAAAGCAGTAAAAAGAGACGCTTTTAAACAAAAATGCTAGTTCGTCATAAAATATGTTGTTGGGTTTCAAGTCCCTCTCTCGTAGCAGAAGTGGGAGGGGCGGGGCAGGGGCAGCGCTTCGGGAGCGCTGGTTTGCGCGCAGAAAACGCACTAGTGTAGAGTTACCACTAGACCATCAAAATAAGTAGAGCACATGTGGTTTGAATGATAAATATTACATTTAAAATTCGTTTAAAAAAAAACCTATACTAGCAAGATATACGATTTGATTAAATTAATGTTATAACGACGTGGCTTAGTACGTGGAGTCCATATAACGCCCCGCAATTTGCGTTTGTTTCAACTCCAGCAGAGCACCGTTAAAACACCAGCGGTTGAAAATAAAAGTCGCTTCTTCAATTTATACCACATAAAGGCTTTAAAACAACCCGCATTTTGGTCAACATGTCTAGTGTCGTTTGTTGTGTACTATAAACACCACGCAAATAATAAAATATAGTTTTTGTCATTTTTAAGCATAGTTGCCGTCTCAATGTTCTAAAATCAAGCGCACTCAAATGTATCTCTGACGGTGAGCTCTGAGCAGCTCGAAGAACAATCAAGATAGTTCACAGCCGTAATGCTAGCATGGAGAGAACGGTTCGCTAAAGGGCCTAAAGCTATGTAAAATGTGTCTCACATAACGATTATGGGAGATATGGACACATTTTACCCATTAACACTATACATTTTATTCCGTTTGGCTAAATTTGATACACATTATTTATTTATATAATAAATAAAGAGTTTAGGGGGGTTTCATTTAAATGGTTTAAGCAATAACGGAAGTTGTCGAAGGTGAACACTCTCGCCTCACTCGTAGACGGTTTGTACAGCTGTTTCAGGTTGCTAATATTCTGCGCAAGATGTTATCCACGATTTAGTTACATGCACGGCAGTGATGCAAACAAGCCCGCTGGAAAATAAGGGAATTATTGGGTAGCTGTCTTTTGGACAAAAAGACCACTGGCTCTCTTTGCCCACTATGCGGAGTCTTAATGACACCGAAGCCGTCCGCATAGGTCGTATGTAACGGATATTTTATGGACGGTAGGACGAGGGAGAGGTTGTGAAGCTGGGGAGTCGGGACATCGGCTGAGCTGCGGAGAGGAGCCTTAGCAAGCTAGCTTTCGTGACAGCAACGGAACAGTGACTTTTCAGTACAACTGCCCGTTGGTTCGGTTATCATGGCCGCGGATAGTAACAATTTAACGCTGACGCCTGGGATAGGAGATATCATCCAGTTAAACGTCGGCGGGACAAGGTAAGCTTCGTCAACAGTCGTCATGGATGTAGCTCAGGTTGTGTAGGTTACTTCATCATTCCTCCTTTTCTCATCCACTTTCTATCTCTCTCGTTCACACACACACACACACACACACACACACACACACTGGTCTTTCTTGTCAACTGAAATTGAACACACTGTACATTTACAATTGTGCGATGTAGTGATACATTTTCATGAATGGCATGCTTCTTGGTCAAGAAATTAGCCATCCACCATTTTCATGCTCATAAGTTCACTGACCCTACATGTTCCGCTACACCGTGTTTGTAATACATGCGCTATTGTGTCTTTGAACTGCAGGTTCAGCACCTCCAGACAGACTCTGATGTGGATCCCAGACTCTTTCTTCTCAAGGTTGGTTAAATGTGACTGTCAGCATTTGGACTCTTCTTCAAAAGCAGATGATGCACGGGGTAGATTGTGTGCGAGTGCTTCATCTTTACATGGTCAACTAATTAGAAGTCACACGAAAGCTATCCGGGCTGCATTGTGAAATGTTGGTATTTCTGGGTTATCTCACAACTAGACCAGATTAGACTTTTAAAGAATCAATTACTTAATCAACTACTAGCAACTTAAGTGTATGTTATGAGGAACACTTGGCTGTGTGTGGCAAAAAATGGAGCTGAATGTGTCTGCATAACAACAGTAAGTGTTATAACACGTATATATTTCAAAGCAGGGACTCTTAAACTCAACTAACATGGCACTAATGGAGTACATGTAACTTCTCTAGATTCCCCTAGAGGCTAGGCTAATTTCACTGTACTAGTACTATTGCTACAACATGTAGGAGGTCTATCAGAAACAGTCATCTAATATATGGACTAAGTATATATGTTATTTCATACGTGGTTATGTAGTTGTGATTCCTGCCCTAGTGGGGAACCCACTGTTAAAGTGGAACAGCTGATTGGGGCTGAGCAAACACCAACATCATTACATACTCAAACACTGGCCTGAGCTCCCAGCTGACCAAGTGGTGCTAAGTGCCTGTCAGTCTGTGTGCCAGTGCACCTGTCTGTCTGCCTGCCTGTCGGTCTCTCTGTCCCCAGCTGTCTGCAGTATGCAGTCAATATAAAGTCATTCTTCTTACAAACTTCATACAGCACATGCTGATGCAGCACTAATCTGCAGTTCAGAGTCAACAGGTACGAGTATCTGCTGCTGTGCAAATCATTTGTGTGTTTACTTCAGGTTGTTGGAACACGGCTGGTAAGTGGAAATGGAGAAGTGCTTGGGTTAACTGGAGCGCTCTGTATGTGTTTTACAGTTTGCTGAGTGGAAGGATATCCAGTCTTCGGGATGAAACTGGAGCTGTGAGTACAGCAGCCTTTGTTGCTTTCTACGAGAAAACTAGGACAGTATCTGCAGGCCACTGAAAACTCTCTGAAAGCTTCCAACTGATAGGACATGACATTTGTTCTGTAACTTACTGAAATATGATGCATGGCCCTAATATTACGTGTACTCAAGAACAAATAAGATATGACATTAGACCTTTTAAAACCATATTAGACAAATTATGTGGCCCAGACCTCACAGTCATTGTTTCATCGTGAAATGTCACAAGTTTTAGATGATGCACTGTTTTGTACTGTAGGGCGACAACTAATGATTATCTCTCAATTATTTTTCAGTGACTAGTTAAGCCAGTGAAATGTCAGAAAGTAGTGGAATAGCCCATAGTGATGTCTTGTTTTGTGAAACCAAAACCCAAAGGTCTTACATTTAGAGAGAAAAGCAGCAAATCCTCACATTTGAGGAGCGGGAACAAGCAGATGTTTGGCATGTTTGCTTGGTATTTGTGACTTACATTGTTAGTGATTATATAAATTGTTGTTGATTCATTTTCTGTCAATTAGGTAATCACTTAATAATACGTGAGCTGTTCTGTTGTTGCATCGATGCACATGCTTTTATACCATTGACCAAATAATTCTCCAAATGATTTTTCTACAATGATAATAAAGTTAAACATGAAGATGTACTTTCATGCCATCACTTCCCTGGTACTGGGCTAGAAGCACAGCGCAGGATTTTGAATTGTAACCAGCTACTTTTAAACCCTGCATTTGCATTATAATATATGTTCTTCCACTTCCAGATATTTATTGACCGAGACCCTACAGCTTTTGCACCAATTTTGAATTTCCTCCGAACCAAAGAACTGGACCTGCGGTAAGGAGTCATGACGCCATTCAGAAAATATCCCTGAATGTTTATTTTAGGAAGACATTGTGTTGTAACAAGAGTCTCACTGAATACATATGCTGCTTTGTTTTTCTCCGAAGGGGCGTCAACATCAGTATCCTGCGACATGAAGCAGAGTTTTATGGGATAACTCCTTTAGGTGTGTTGCTTTTTGTAAGGAAAAGGAATTAGCAGCCTTGTTCTGAGCTCAGATAATGATTGTATAGACATTATGGAAACCATAATCAAGTTTGTTTTGTAGCCAATACATTTTTTGTGACAAGATTTGTCAGCAGTGACTATGTGTCTACATTGAACTACTTTCGTTAAAGTGAAATGTTGTTTTGGCTTCAATAACTACTCCACCAAAGCCAAAACCTTATTACTGTTAGTTCCATGTACTGTAATGTTTTACTTCCTGTTTCAGTGTTTGTAACTTCCCTGCATTGTCTGTGTACTAGAATGGGGAAAGTTATCTTTTTGAAAACTGATCACAAATAATTACATACAATTAAAATTACAGCAGCTTGCTCCAACTCAAAGACAGGATCTAATCAGTCGTGTCATTTGTTTTTAACTTTGTTAAAATGACTAAAGAAAATACAAAATGAAGTATTAGAGAATGAGTTTTAAAATCTATAGAACAAAAGGATGACTTATTATAATATCCATCAATGACACAATTGTCAGATACTATGTATCATTATGAGTAAATATAATCATCCATTACATACTTTTTCATGTATTCAGTAATTAAATAATTAGTAACTTTGTTAGACAATTTCACAATTGTGAAAAATATCTATCATGTTACTCTGTTCATCAATGGCTCATTGCTGTGTGTGTGTGTGTCTGTACCTGTGTGTGTGTGTGTGTGTGTGTGTGTGTGTGTGTCTGTGCAGTACGGCGCCTGCTGCTGTGTGAGGAACTGGACCGCTCATCATGTGGCAGTGTTCTCTTCCACGGTTACCTGCCGCCCCCAGGTGAAGACATGAACTGAACTGAGCGATAGAAAATGAACTGAAAATAAAGTAAACCAATTAACGGTGAACAGAATATTCAACTGATGTTCCAAAAACACTTGTAGGAACGACCTGTACTTAAGTCACAGAGAACTATAAAATACAAGTCTGCAGACGTTTCTTTTTATAAATTTCAGTGTTTCTCTCCTTGACAGCCATCCCTGCCCGTAAACCGAGCCCTGCCTCAGCAGCTTCTTGCTCTTCCTCTGATGAGCGGCCGGGTCCAAGTGGAGCAGAGGGCTTCACCCGTGTTGGTCCCCCTCCTCACCCTTCGCTCTCTTGCCCGCCTGGAACAGACGACAACCACAAACTGGGTGAGTAACGTGGGGCAGCCTCATGAAGTGTTAAAAAGATAATCTGTAAATGATAAATGCTTACAGATGTTGTGGGAAAGTGCAAAAGATCCGTCCCAGTATACGTTTCATCTTAGCATAAAAAAGCAAGCAGCAAATGTAGTAATGGCTCTTATTGTGACAGTGATGTGTCAGTAGGACCGTGGGTCCACACCCTGCTTCTCTGTCTGCCTTCTGTCTGTGTTACCAGTGTGTAATGCATGTGCTCTAGCATGCATACTGGTTGTGTCTGCGTTTGTCTACGTTTCTACATATTCATGTGCGTGTCACATCTGTCTGTGTGTGACAGTAGGAGAGTATAGTATATGTACTATTAATGCTTGACCACGCGTGCGTTCCCGTGAGTGTGCATTAATGCTGGAGCTAATGTGACCTGACACATCCTTTTAGTGGGCTGAGTAACCGACTGAGGTAGCCTAGTTTTACATCAGCCTGCTCTCCGTTGAGGATGACGTGAGAGAATATAGTTAGCTGCAGTAAACAAAGAGTCTGTGTGCTCTGGACTGATGGGGAAGAATTTGGAATGGGGGTTTTGGATCATGCAATAATTTGAAGTAAACATCACTGATCCTGGCCCGGTTCTAGTCCCTTTATGTGCTGCCTACATTTTCATTTTATTCAGCGATTCAGATAACAAATATAAAATCATGAAGAGAGAACACAATTTATATTCAGTCTATCAGGTTATGAAAGTAGTGTGTTTATTTGTACTTTGTGTGTGTGTATGTGTGTGCGCAGGTCCTGTGGTTGACCCCAGGAAGGTGCTGATCATAGCGGGACACCACAACTGGATTGTAGCAGCTTATGCTCACTTTGTCATCTGCTACAGGTAACATGTAGTTACAATTGTCATCCACCCCATAGTTTACAAGGTTGTGTCTCACAGTTCTCTCTAAATGCTGCTATATCCGCACCAGAACACACGTGTCATATTTGGCTCTATGTACTATTATCTTTTTTTAATAAAACAAGGAGACAAGTTGAGAACAAAATGTTATTTGATTTTATAATGAAGAAGAAATGTTTTTTTTTTTTACAACCTGGTTATGCACTGTGAAGAAGTAAAGCTGTAATAAAGGTTGTAATGAAAGCTCACATGTCTGAAAAAGACTGAGAATGGAATTGATTCTGGACACATGTATGAAAGTCAACATAGGTGCAAACCACATCCGGGCTTGTTTGCTACACTGATGGTTGTTTGTTGGACATGGACACAAACTTTTTTCATCCTGTCCATGTCCAACTTTTTCAAAACAGACCCATTTGTTCATAAGTTATGAAACACAGTATTATGGCTCATTCTTTGAGTAAAAATAAATGGTAAAATAGTAAAAGTTAATGTTTGTGTGTGTGTGTGTGATCTCGCTACAGGATAAAGGAATCTACTGGATGGCAGCAGGTGTTTTCTTCCCCCTACCTTGACTGGACCATTGAACGCATTGCCCTTAACGCCAAGGTGGTGGGCGGCCCGCATGGGGACAAGGACAAGATGGTGGCCGCCGCCTCTGAAAGCAGCATCATCCTCTGGAGCATCCAAGATGGAGGCAGCGGCAATGAGATCGGTAAACAGAGAGTTACTGTAGGCTTGCGTTGGGTCTGTTTTGTCAGGGTTCCTACTCGTCCTACTGGACTTTGTAGAAGAATTGCACTTCATGCCTTTGACAGAGCGAAAGGGAATGACATATTTGGGTCAAAGGCACAATCAAATGTAGTGATGAATCCAATTTCACACCATGGCTTTAGTGGGGACTCTTGAATGCACGTGCAAGTGAATAATCACATTTACACCAACTCCTACCTCTCCCTACCACCCCAGGTGTATTCAGTCTCGGAGTACCTGTGGACGATCTATTCTTTATTGGAAACCAGCTGGTGGCTACAAGCCATACAGGAAAGGTCGGGGTGTGGAATGCCGTCACACAGCATTGGCAGGTAGGGGTGTGTGTGTCTGTGTGTGTGTGTTTGTATGACATAACTACGTGGAACGACACTGTACTGATTGTGAGTTCATCTTTTTGTGTGTATATGTTAGGTTCAAGATGTGGTTCCTATTACCAGTTGTGACACAGCAGGATCCTTCCTATTGCTGGGCTGCAACAATGGCTCTATCTACTACATAGGTACACACGTGTTCATACACACGGACACAAACATGTGCGCGCACACAAACACGCACAGCGTTACCTACCGTCTGTCTCTCACTTAGATGATTTGATGTTTGTGAAGTACCCGTTTGTTTGCTTATTGCCTAAAAAATGCTTATAAAGTACGTCCATTTTTATCTAAAGGATTCTGAGCAAATAAGGGAATTGGATAGATTTCATAAAATGCTGTTAAACCTCAACACATTAACATTTTGTCTTCTTCTTTTTAGACATGCAGAAGTTTCCACTGAGGATGAAGGATAATGATCTTCTAGTGACCGAGCTTTATCATGACCCTTCAAATGATGCCATCACTGCGCTGTCGGTCTACCTCACACCTAAAACCAGTCAGTAGACCAGTTTTTGTTTTGTCTCCTCTAAAAATAAAGAAGAAAATAAACTTTAAAAAAGTTTTCTTTCATATACCTTGTTTCGGGTCTGTTACCTCAGAATCACCTCCTGGGATATAAACTGGCAGTTTTGGGATGCAACATAAATCACAGTTACTGACCTGACATGAAAACGCTCTGTCTGTGTGTGTTGTGTTTCTCCCTTTCTCTGCTCTCAGGTGTGAGTGGGAACTGGATAGAGATAGCCTATGGGACTAGCAGCGGTGCAGTGAGAGTGATCGTGCAACACCCGGAGACAGTGGGATCGGGTCCCCAGCTCTTTCAGACATTCACTGTGCACAGGAGCCCGGTGACAAAGATTATGCTGTCTGAGAAATATCTGGTATCAGGTGAGGAAGGTGTAACATGTAGGGGGTTTACACAGACAGTTTCCCTGCTGATAGAGGGCTGATTGAGGGAACTGGAGTGGGTAATGGAGGAATACACCTGACAATGATACAAGGGCAGACTTTTGAAACACAGTCCAATCATCTCTTGTTCATCCTGTTCTCTGTTTTGCACCTGGGTGTGTACATATGAATGAAATCTTTTTCTGCGTGTCAGTGTGCGCTGACAACAACCACGTTCGGACGTGGACGGTGACCCGGTTCAGAGGGATGATCTCCACCCAACCAGGCTCCACCCCTCTGGCTTCCTTCAAAATACTGTCCCTGGAGGAGACGGAAAGCCACGGGAGCTACTGCTCTGGGAATGATATAGGTGAGTTCGAAAGAGAAGATCAGCAGAAATAGAAGAAGGCAAGATTGATTCATGCGACAGAAGCATAGATGCGTTTGTAAGAGAAAGAGAGAGCTTGTCTGATACAGTCTTTGGAATACAGGTACAGTTTTGGGATTGACATTAGTAGTAATGGCTGGATCTTATCATTGCATTCAAATTCAGTAGATAACCGGTTCACTATGTGCAAATATGAATATGTGTGTCACGCTAAATACTGGCCACAGGAATGAAACTGCCAACAGTCTTTAACTGGAACATGATCAAATAGCTTTTGCTAAAGTGGACACATCACTTTCTAAATAAGACAAATCGAGCATTAATTCTTTTTATTTTCAAAATCTTCAAGCATCGTAGTTTACTACTAAAATGTTTTGTAACAGTATTTTGTGGATCCAGCTGTAAGACGGCAGTGCTGATTGTGCTTCCTGCTCCCAGGTCCATTTGGAGAGAGAGACGATCAGCAGGTTTTCATTCAGAAGGTGATCCCCATCATCAACAAACTGTTTGTGAGGCTCTCATCTACTGGAAAGAGGTATAATCTTCTCCATCTGACTTTCCCTTTCACCTTTGCTCCTCCGACTTTTATCAACATTTTATTGTCATATACTGGAAGGATGCTTTGTCTCACTAAATGTCTTTCTTTCCCATCATTATTCAGCAAATCTGCAAGCCTTTGGTACTTCTGTTTGACACTAAATGTTAAAGTGTGTGTGCGTGTGTGTGTGTTTTTTTCAGGATCTGTGAGGTGCAGTCAGTGGATGGGACCACCATCTCTTGCTTCATGGTACGGGAGTGTGAGGGTTCGAGCCGGATGGGGTCGCGACCTCGGCGCTATCTCTTCACCGGTCATGGCAACGGCAGCATCCAAATGTGGGACCTGACCACTGCGATGGACATCGCTAACAAAGGGGAGGAGAGGAAGAGAGAGGGTGAGGAAATAGAGATAGATAGGGGGGAGAAGGAGGGGCGGTTGAGGGAGAGACACAAAACTGTGGAAGGCATTGTGTGTGTTTATGGGTGAAGAGACGAGCAACAGTAATGAAAGAAAGTCTATGGCTGCATTTACGCACCTACAAAAAACCTCACGTATTCTGGATACACAGTAGAATATTTCTAGGATGAACTGCAGTTGTTTCTTGTGATGAAATAGTGCGTGTGCTCTGAAGCTGCTCTTGTGTTTGATAGATGTAGGTGGGCCTACAGAGGAGGAGCTGCTGCAGCTGTTGGACCAGTGCGACCTGAGCACCTCCCGCTGTGCTACACCAAATATTAGCCCCGCCCCCTCTGTGCTGCACCACACACGCCTCAGAGAGTCCTGCTCAAGGTTAGACAGAAAGTTCAAACACCGCATTAAAGACAAACGGGCGGATCGACACACGTACAAAATAAGGAACACAGACATCCACGGCCAGCCCGTCACCTTCCCAACCCCCTGCAGACACGTCTGTACATTTATACACAGCATAAGGATTTAATCATTTCCATGCCATAATCACAACAATTAACATCCTTTGTACTATGGAGATCAACCAATATGTACTCTGTGAATTGCTGTGAAGGTGTACTAGTCTTTCACTGACCACTGAAGCTCTTACCCGTCTCACTCTTTCATGCCTTTCAGTCTGCAGTTACAGGCCCCGGAGCCCATTCCTGAGAACCAGGCTACATATGGAGCCGTCCGACCCTACAGAGAGAGCCCCCTGCTGGCCCGCGCTCGAAGAACTGAGTCCTTCCACAGCTACAGGTGAAATAATGTTTGTCTCACTTAAATATCCACTTTCAACTGTTTGCATTCGAACGACTTCAGTAGAAGTCGTGCAGTGCAATAGTCCCCATGTAAACTGCTTACGGTGGATTATCCAGAGTAACACAGACCATGTTTCTGTAAACGTTTGTTTGTTGATAATGAATGTTTTTAATGAATTTTTTTTTATGTGGTGAGCACCACAAACAAAAATCCATTCACATCTATTGATTAAGGTGGTGGCAGAAATCTCAAAAATATCCAAACTATAAGCGTAGACACCACGAGAGGCAAGTGGGGTCATTTCTTTTGGTAATTTGGATGATTTGACCATTACTGTGGTGTTCTTGTCCTGAGGAGCCCCAGCACTTTCTCATCTCTTCATCTCTACCCACACCTGCTTAGTGTGAAGTAGTGTTTATCCATTGAAGAGCTAATCTAGTGCGGACGGAGCAGGAAGAGATGGAAAACATGCAGTGCTGGGGCTGTGCAGAACAAGCAGTGAGGACCCCTAGCACCTGGTCATTAAGCCCCGCGTGCCATTCTTATAATAATCAGATTTTACTTAGAAATGCCAAGTTGTCCTTTTATCCGCATTTTGTTCATCTATCCAGCTGTAACTGACTCGATCCATCTACCTTTCCGTAGAGACTTCCAGAACTTCAGCCTGAGTCAGGGTCTCCTGGACAGCACAGGTCAGACGTCCACACAGGGCCCCAGCCAGACCCCTGATGCCCGCCGTTCGCTCTGCGACTTCGGGCCTGAGGACAGTGAGAGGAGAGCCACAGCTATGGAGTTCTGGGCTTGCCGAACGGCCAGCTCAAGCTCGCCCATACATATCGGAGCTATGGCGACCGCCGGCGTGAAGGCAGAAGGCGGTCAAGAGTCTCCACGACAACATCCTGATAGCCCGATTCCTGGAGGTGACGTTAGGCGAAAGGTGCACCCACAGCCAGAGGAGGGGGAGGGTGCAGGATCAGGTGGAGAAGGGGTGAAGGCGGAGGCAGGTGTGAGAAGGAGGGGGGTATTAGAAGGAGGCTTTTTGGGGAGGAAGAGGCCTCCCCCAGTCCCTCACCTCTCCTCCCTCCCCCCTGGATCTGAAGGTTCAGGCAGCGACTCATCTGCCAACGCCACCCCCTCCCCAACCAAACTGGCTTCCTCCACCTCACCGCGACACAGGAAGCTGGCCCCTGAGCTGTCCAATCAGGACAGCAGCCTGTGACAACACAACGCGGCCCACCCCCCTTTTCCTGTTGATCCCAATCGGAGGAATTATCTCGTAGAAGCGTCCGTGTGGGAAATGAGGCCTGGATATAATAGCAGAGGAGGAATGTGGCTTCATCTACAGGAAAACAGTTAAATTGCTTCGACTTCACCGTCCACCCCTCCCTAACAATGTTTGTTTTTGTTTTTTTAAGGTATGTAACTGGATAAGTGACTTTTGGGACTCCACGCAAGATGCTAACCATGTTTTAATGAGTCTGTGTCTCTTTCACTCAGTTTTGCAGTTTTCTACGCTGAAAAACTTTAATTTAAACCTGTTTTTTTATTTAAGTCACTCAAACTACAAAATCTTACACAAAGAAACAGTCACAACATCCCAACATTAGCAGCATGCCATCTCAATCAGGGCAGCAATGCAGTCTTATCACACTTGTGAAATCTGCTGCCTTCAACTGGAGCGCCCACTCTCTCGGTTTGTTGTTGGTGTTTGCTTCCGGTTGTCTTAACAGGTGATGAGGGAGGTCAGCACCTCCAGGCACAAATCTGATAGCGATATGGCTGCTCAGTTAGTCCTGGAGAACTTTTGTACTTGGTTTCCCGCCCTGTGTTGATGTTGTTCACTCTGCTTTTTAACAAACTACAGGAACATACAAACGTCTGCTCGGCCAGGCGTCAAAAACGGCAGCCTGTCTGGTTGCAGCACAAATGTTATGCCGCTGGTGCGTAGACTGGATTATTAACTCATCAATGTTCATCAAAACTGAAAAAAAAAGAAGCAAATAAGCACAGCACTGATAGTATATGTATAGAAATACAATGAGGGATTCAAACATCAAGGCTTTCTCTTGTGAGACCCTTAAGGAGCTAATGGTAGCAAAATGAAATGAACAAAGGCACAGCTTGTACTTTAACAGATATTTAAAAGGTTTTTTATTGACTTTTACAATGATATAAAACAGAAAAGGCAGCAAATCCTCCTCACATTGGAGAAGCTGAAACCAGCATGTGTTTGCCGTTTCTGTCAATTACATTGTTGGTGATTGACCAAACAATTACATGTCTAATCATTTCAGCACTAGCGCTGTATAGATTTGTCAAAAGGATCAGGCCCCTTTGAAAGACAAAACTCACGATGATGTCAAGTTTCAGGCAATATGTGCAATTTGAATTTTTACTTAACCTACCTTAAACATGTCACGCCACTCAGACTCCAGAGACACAAATGGTTATTGTTGTTGAAGCAATGACAGTCAGCGAGTAGTGAAGTCATTTTGCAGCTCTAGCATGCAGTAAGTTCTCTGGGTTCGTAGTTTGACGGCTCAGTGACAAGTAGGAAAAACAAAAGTAATTTCAGTAGCAATGGCTCAGTTCCATCAAGTGTCCCCTTAAGCCATGACAGTGAGCTAGCATGCACAACATCAGGAGCCTGGAACTAGCACACCTGAATGGCAAGGAGTCGTTTTTAACGTTAACAATTACACTTTTCCAGCTGTGACAGGTCAAAATATATGCGGTGAAAAAAAAGCGCAGACTTTTGTAATTTTAATGAAACATTTGTAAATGTGAATTTGAAAACAAATGAATGGCACCCAATTGGAACTTTACAGTTTTAGGGAAGTTGAATGTTGTATTAAAATGTTTTGGAGATGGATCCATTAAAAAGATCATATTCACACTAACAGGGACGGCAAATCAACAGCTACAGGAATCCGTTTTTAATGCTTTGTGATATTTATAGTAAATGACCTTTTCTTTGATGTATAAATAGAGTATTTGGTACGTTTTGTTGCTGTTCTGACAGTTTGAAAGAGACGTGGTGCCTGTGCAAGATCACACTATTATTATTATTTATATTTTATTTTTGTACAGTATCACAATATAACTACACTCAATTCCATAGAAGGACCTACACTACATCACTTTACTCCCTTTGAAACAGATTTGATTGTGTCTTGTTTTGTTTTGGATGACTGTTGCAGTGCCTTATTTAAATTGTTTGACGGTTATCAGCGCGTTTGTGCGTTTTAATCGAAAAGGACCCCCGACCAAAGGCTTGTGAAGAGAAGGAGCTCGTTGTGGAGCCACATAATGGAAATGTCCACTTTGGCCGTGGCTTGAATTGTCCCATGATAGATTCACACCAGGCCAAATCAGATTGCATGAGTGGTCACTTGAAATAATAGGCGTTAAATATTAAATGATCGGCATCTATTGTAAATTGTAGATAATCTTGACGTAGATTAAAACTGGAAAGTCCGTCCTTCTTCCCGGAAAATGTTTATTGTAGCTAATTATTTGTAGCTTGAGGTGAACCAACTCATTCACTTCCAAGCATATAATTGTAAAACATGAGTGTTTAAGTGCTCTGTAGGAAACAAACACAACGCACCTTGATTATGATATAGGTGTGAAGGCCTAAAAGTAAGAAATTTGCAACCTTATTTAGCATAGTCCTTCTGTGAGCTAAACCTGCTTCTTTATGGCTTGAACCCATCAGATCCCCTGTGAGATTTCCAGTAGCTGAAACCAGGCCCGCTCTTAATCGACAGTACTTTTTTTTATAACCATTGTGGAGATGACCGTAAAACTTAGTGATGGTAAAAAACAAACAAAAGAAAACGGTAACTACAACTAGAAAGAATGTCCTGAAATGTTGATTATAATTTGCCAAATCCTGCAGCTTTATAACCTCTTTGTAAGTAGTTCATATCACACTCATTAAAAGATGAACTGACCATGTGGTCCCTGTCTGTACAAAGATGTACATTTTGATACACTAACTGTACGGAAAGTTGACATTCGTATTCAAAACAGGATCCTACTATGGATGCATTAATGTGTGTGATGGTGTGTTGATACTTACACTGTTGTTCATGACATATTGTTGATAATCATATAATGCCTACATTGATATTCTCATGCTATTGGACCTAACTGCATTTGCACTTGCACTATCAAGACTAATATTAAAGTAACCCACTAGTGTTTTATTTTCTATATAAAAAAAATATAAAGTTTAAAGTGTATTTGAGCACATAACTGTTTGTTTGTCTTGTGAAGATCCCTCAGTTCCTCTCTGGCTATGTTTACATTATATTGCAGCCAGATGCTAATGAGCTAAAAGGAATACATATCTGTTTGTTTAAACTGCCCTGTACATCATTGTATTACATTGTGTTTGTTTGAAATGCTGCATTATGTTGTAACATTTACAGCTGCCTACAGTACTGACCCCATGATCGAATATAATGTTAACATTGAACTTTCAATAGTTCACTAAAACCTCTCAAAACTGAACATTTCTCCTTTCTTGAACTCTCAGACGATTAAGAGGTAAATTGACAGTGATGAAATAAAGTGTTTTGTCATTCTTCAGTGTTTAACATTCGGCTGTTTACAAAAGATCGTCAAATCTGTATTATTACAAAGGGGAAACGTTTAGCATCAGTTTACAGGCGGGAAATGTTTACCTTTTCTTTCTTTCTTTCTTTTAATACATTTGGTATGCATGTTTTAAGACATTGTATAGGACAACATGACATTGATCATTAACTTCACTCCGGATTTACAGGCGAATGTCACAAACAACAGATTAAGAGTAACTGAAAACATTTCAAAAGTTAGTTTTTAGCACACGGTTTGTGTGGATAACCTGCCAAAGAGCACACGTTGTTTGTTTGAACGTCACAGAGGTGTGTGTGTGTGTGTGTGTGTGTCTCCCCAGCGCTTTTATTTCACTAACCTTCCCGTTCAGACAGTCTCCTCTCTGAGAAGCCGTCTGTCGTCATCGTGATTTATGAGTTTAATAAAACCCTGTGTGTGTGTGTGTGTGTGTGTGTAGCTCAGGGCCATACTGTCCCTTACAATCACTCCACAAGCTCTCTTTTCACAACCTCTCCCTCCGTGGCTGACAATAGCTGTGAATGTGGCTGTGAATGTTTTAGAAGTGCCCTTGTCAGACTGGTGTCCTTGAGCGAGGGCACGGTTGTTACTGCCAGTTTGTTAATTTCAAACTTGGCTTGATGTTCCCTTAAGGGACGCAGGAGAAAAACTAAATTACTGCTGCGTAGTTTTGATGGAGGTACCGCCCCTCTGTGTGTGTGTGTATGTGTGTGTGACTGTGTGGTAACTAAGTCTCTGTACAGCTGATGGCACATCTGTGTTTTACTAACTCAGCAGAAAGGAATTCCTTAAATTTCCTCTTCAGCTCGATCACAAGTTTAACCTCATCATGAAACAAATATTCACTAGTGGAGTTGTTGTCCTTTCATTGTCATTGTAACGCTTTTATCTCTGATGCATTGATATCACATGGAATTGGTACGTTTGTGTGTCTTTAATTTTGCTGCTTTTAAATACAGACATCTCTGTTCATGATAGAGTAAAACAATATTAAATTGATAAAAGCTGTCTTTGTTTTTGTTTTTTTAAACTGACTTTTGTACTGTGGAAAATAAAAGGTGCATAAAACTATAAACACTATGCTAGCATACACAAGATCCTTGTCATGAAACTTTGCATTCAAGTTTCACAGATAATCGTACATAGCTAGATAGATGTATCAGGAGGGATTTTTGGATAACTTTATACGCAACAGGAACATAATGTCTGCAGGAGCAGTATAAACTATTTACAACTTGATGTGTCAATATTTCAAATATGTTTGAAGTGAAGAAAATGAAACAACACGAGTAGAAAAAGAATATTTTCTTGGCCATTTTTTATAATTTCCCCCCAAAACACAAACACTTATCAATGAATCATCTATAAATAAGACTTCTTTTATACAACCATAAATAATACTGCCAGTGTAAAAACAAAAGGTTTTATAACAATACAGTAGGCTTCAATTTTGTACACAAAACCCCAAAACATTACACAGAAATTCAACATCTTGTTCTGATAAATACTGTTTCTTTAATATTTAACTTCTAAAATTAAAGGCCCAATCTGTGGAAATATAAACTTTTCATTCCTGCTATAATGATTTTCTTTCATTTCTAATCTGATATTGTTCTTTCGTGCAAATTAGGCTGCAGAGGAACAACACTGAGTCTAGATTTTACTGACAGCTAAACTATGAAATCAAACCCAGACATTCAGCTTCACTACAATTGAACAAAGCTTGATTTCATTTTGTTCAGTTTCTTTTCTTCAATTGAAATTGCAGTAAACCGTATGTCCACAACTGATAAAACCAACCTAAGATCGGGCTTTCAAATTACATCACATAATCACAACAATCAGACGGCACATCTGTGATTCCCAGCCACATTTAACACATTAAAAAAACAGTTGGCATTTTCTTTGTCATACAACTAACACCAAGGCCATTTGTGTTATTACAACTACAGGACTGCTGCTGATAATGTGTGAGCATACTAGGCACAATTTACTTGTTGAAGCGGACGAGGTGACGTTCTTTGACAACCTTTGACATTCATTGATTTCTAGACTGGTTTGATTCTGAATAGCGAGAAGCAAACCTGCTATAGCTGCATTTTTCTTTAAATAACTAAACTACTAACAGTTGGCAAGCAGAAACACTGAACCATAACACACCCAGAACATTCAGCCAGTTTGCTGAAAGTCATTTAAGAACTGTTCTGGTTCCTAAGCAGAGCAGGTGTTTGAGATACATACTTCCAGATATCAACACATTCAAGCTATGGAGCCAATATACTGTAGCTACAAAATCACAGCTGACTGGGTCCATATCTGAACTGTATTCACAGATGATGGATCCCTGTCTCTACTCAAGTTAAGTCCCTACAGGGAGTCACACACACAGTGGGGTAAAAAGAGACAACACCTGTTTTAATATAGTTTAAGATGATCCATTATTATTACCCTCCCCTCAGGTCTTTGGGTCTGCCTTCCTTTTACTTTTATTTGGATCCGAACATGATTAAAAGATTATCAACACTGTCCCAATGCACTTTAATTGGTGCTAACTTTAGTAATTATTGGTCATCAACGGATGGAAAAGATCACAATATTTTAAAAGACTTCCTAATCATTGTAAATTGTCTAAATAATTCGTTGTTTTAGACCAAATATAGATATAAATGTTTTTCTGTCTTGGTTTGAAGCTGGGTCTGGATTGTGACTGTGATACCTGATTAGATGTGTGGATCTTGCCTTAAAGATGAGTGTCAGTGAACATGGTGTGCTCCTTTTTCACAGAACTTAAGACCTTGATGGCGTCCACAAACTCGTCTTCTTCCACATACTGAAAGAGAACACATGAGATCACAATTAGGTACTTAAAATACCTGTAGCAGTTATGTACTGTAAGCCCAGTGGCAGAGAGCAAAGGTGACACCTGGGGTTCCTTGAACATTTTACTGAGTTACCAGCAAATAATAATGATAATTCGTTGGTTAGTTATCTTGTGATGCCTAGTCCTTCTGAGATGATGATAAATCAATTTGTTATTAAGATTTATCTGTTTTGCTCCCATTTGTCTTTTCTTTAGCATTTTTCTTCAGGTTATTCTGCTTTGGTCTGTGGGACGTGTCTTTTGACAACATCTTTGAGTGAAGAGGCCGTAAGGGTATATTTTTGAGCCACAGTTCCATCATCTGCAAAGATCAGGTTATGTCTGGAAAAAAAAGCTAGCCTGCCTCCAAAGCAGGGTCTTTCACTGAACTCTATGGCCGGTTTCTCGATTTCTCAGACCTTCCTAAATGACCGGTTAACCTCAGAGTCCATGTTATTGCTGATAGGGCTGTTACCATAAAACAAAGTATGTCAGTAGATATGTTATTACTGCACAATACCTTCATTGTCATTTAACATACTAATTTAACATAAACATCCTCACCAGTCCAGAATCTTGTCCTAGTGGGTTGTCCCAGCTTCCTTCCTCCATCATCAGTGACTTCCTGTCAATCAGCTGACTGACGCTGCGGTGCAGGGACTGCTGGGAGTATGCCTGACTGAGGTCTGTTTGGCTGGGAACCCGCAGGACAGACATGGGGCTGAACCGTGAGCTGCTGCCGACAATCTTTGTGTCTGTCAGACCCTGAAAAATAGATTTTCTTTAGTCAGATGGTGATTCAGAAAGTGTTTTTTAAAAAAATGAATGGAAATCAATGGCAGATAGGAACATTTGTTGTATACTAGAAATCGAAGTAGTAGTGTGGTAATGTAAGGTATACATAATCTAATGAAACATGCAAAAACATTGATGTGTAATTGCAATTCTACACAAAGAGGAGTTTATATAACTTCAAACTAGAAAGAAACAAAACAAGTTGAACATTTTCATCGTTTGAAACCAAAAATACAGCCTTTGAATATTATTGTTACATATCACCTAAATCTAGGCAACATGGAGGTAAACAGGTTCTTGATTCTGTTGCCTGTGAACAGGAAAATATCTAATAATATCTAACAAGTATTAAGTTAGAAGTTAACTTCTAAGCCTTAGAAGTTAGTGTTGTTATTAGTAATGTAGTTTGCTGTTATTGTTAGGAAATTTCTGTTAACTGTCATTGTGATAATATCATCAATCAATAGGGGGCACTACTCAGCAAGGACTGGCACTTTTGGATCATCAATATGTTCAAGCATCAACAAAAACACAGCAGACACACATCCGACCAATTTGGCTTGACCGTGGCAGATGAATGAACTCTGGCTTCATGGTTGCTGCTCAAAAATTTGGATGTATCATATTTTATTTGTTGCATATACAAAGTCAACACTGTATTTAAGGACAAAACAACAAACTGTACAACATATCTTACCTTAAAAACCCAGCCGTAAAAAGAATACACGCACACACACAACTCATGCATACACAAACAAAACATGCGTAGAAAGGCGCCCACACAAATTCACCATCCCGTACCTCAGTGTACACAGTGTAGCTTTTAAGCATAACGTTGCTGATCTCAACACAGTCTGCTACAGTGTCAAACTGCAGGGGGACAATAAAATGAACATTTAGGGTTTGGACAGTAAATATGGAAAATAGTCTTACTGTGGGACGATCAGGGAGGAGCACAGAGCTGGAGTGATGTTTAGAGCACAACTCAGGACAGGGCCTCTGTGAGACGGAGAGAGACAAAGAAAGAAAGGGGGAGACAGAGAGAGAAAGAGAGAGGGGAGAGGATGGAGAAAGCAGTATAGAAAAGAGGAGAAGATTGACAGAGAAGGAACATAAGCAAAAAGAGGGAAAATGAAATGTAAAAAATCATTATGGTGGAGAAATTGAAATAGATGAAGTAGTAAAAAAATGGAAAGATAGTTGGAAAAGTTGGAAATTAAATGAAAAAAACATGATTCAACCAGCGGACAAAGGTGGATAATTTAATAGCAGTATTATAGGTAACAGGTGATTCGGGAGATAAATACTTGGAACAAATAATAACAAATAACTATTTTGGATGAAATGTTCCTATTTTTAAACTGCTTTTTTTTTTTTTTTTCAATTTTCCACTAGATGTTAATTGGATTTGATGCTAACTACACAACCTACAACTACAGGTAGAGGAGAGAAAGACCTAATGTCAGAGTTTGATTGATGTAAAAACGTCAAACAAAATCAATCTTTTGTTCTGGTCAAATATGTTTAAACCAGTGACTCGCTGCTCACAGTCACAGAACATTTTTTCCATTTTAAGAACAGCTCTCCAGTAACAGTTGTTGTTTCAGTCCCCTCAGGTGGAACAAACAGCTGTTCTTGCAAAGACAGGATTTTCAAAAATGTGTACAATTTGCAGAAAATAAGAATTTTGATTCACTCACTAGTTACTTTGAAATCAAACAAAATACTTGTGAAACACACTTCCCCCTCCTCTTCTGACTAACTTTTCTTCTGCTTTTACATCTTTGTAAACCCAACTACCTCTCTCTGTCTTCTCCTCTTTCAACCATCTTGTCACTCTGCTCCCCTCACCATGTACATCTCTCCCCCAGCGTTCCTGGTCTTCTGCAGCATGACCAGCGGAGGGCGCTCTCGGGCTGATGGATTCTTCCTCAGGGCTCTAGAAGGGAGAAAAACACAACGCCCTTTTGTTCTTTATTCAAATTAAACTGTCTGTGTGTTTACATAGTGTGTTGTGTTTTGTAAAGACATGTCAACGTTATGCTCAGTTTTATATTTACTACTGCAGAGTACTTGATGAAAAATGATATCTTCCATTCGGCCCTAAACCTTTTTCATGCTACATTTTACATTAGAATACCTCTGGAGCACCAGGCCCAGCAGTAAGGCCAGCAGAAAGAGACCCAGCAGGGCTAACAGCAAGATGAACCACAGCTCAGAGTAAACCGGTGTTGCTGACATGCTGATGTTTTGTTTACCGTTGTCTTCTGGCTCAAGAGGAGCTGCAAAGAGAGAAAGAAGTAAGTTACAAGTTAAACTAAGTGCTTATGTACTGTATATGCTTTGCTAACGTTTCTTTTTCAAAACATCATGCCAATAAAGTGTGAAATGAGGAAGAGGATGTCAGAGACAGATGCAAACAAAAAATCCTGGTTTCCAGGTTCCATTTTACACTAGGATTCATCTAACAGTGTGTGTGTGTGTGTGTGTGTGTGTGCGTGCGTGCGTGTGCGTGTGTGCCTGCGTGTTACCTATGCCTGTGGCAGGGCTATATCTGACGGTGGGAGTACTGGCACTGCCGCTGGTTGTGGTACAAGTCACCTGAAATGACAGAGCTAAGAAGAGCAGAGGGTGAGACGAAGAAAATATTTGAGGTTAAAACACAGTGAGGTTGTTATGTAGGGTTAAACTTTAGCCCTTTGTAAGGCTGCCTATTCGTAAGAACATAAGAACAAAAAGACTTACTTCAGAAAGGAAGGTAGCAAACAAACTTTGGTGGTTCTAATTTGAAAGAAAACTACTAATTTACTTTTCTGGATGCTTCTGAAATACTCTTGTCACTTCAATCAAAGCCCCGGTTTGTCCTTATTACCAAAATGACAGAAATGTATATGAAATGAAATTTGTAGGAGTGGTATGTGTTAATACAAACTGTAGTAAGTATATTTATTTATTTGTTTATTTACGGCCTTGTAGTTTGTATTTTTCTAATTGCAGCTGCTGTATTGTTTGTCTGTAGAGGGAGAAATTCCTCCTAAAAAGTGTGTATCTGTTACCGCTTTGTATAGAAGTGGATATTTATGTGTGTTTTGTGTGTGTGTGTGTGTGTGTGTGTGTGTGTGTGCTCTCACTTTTCTGTGAAGTGCGTGGAATATGGAGATAGCTGTAGAAGCCTGTATAGACTCTCAGCTGGCTCTCAGTCACGCTGTACTCCTTCAGGTGCCCGTTGAGGGAGAAGGATCCCGCCCAGTCCAGCCAAATAACTGTCAGGTTACTGTCCACTGAGAAAGGAGACACATACTGGGGGGCTGGGGGGAAAGAGACAGAGAGGGGGGGCGAGAAGGGTTGGATGTGTTGATGTATCTTATGGGGGGAAGGGTTGAGGGATTGGATACATGTGTTACCTTCGCTGAGTGTGGTGACAGTAGTCCAGTCGGAGGCAGTGCTGCCCATGTTGTTGAAGCAGGCAGCTCTCAGCTGGTAGGTAGAGTACGGCTGGAGACCTGCGCAGAGTAGTTCAGTTGTTGATTCACACAAAACCCACAACACAGACCGACACACAACACACAATGCAAGCACTTCTCCAGGACTTCTCTCAGGTCAGCTCAATAATTCTTATTCACAATGACATTACCGGCCTCCTACTCATGGTTGTTGTTCTCCTGGTTTTGTATTAAAATCCTCTCACTCACTACTGTGAATTCTAAACTGAACTGGTTTTATACTTTTACTTGTATTGTTGTGGTCATTGATCTCCTTTCTTTTTCTCTATAGTATTTCTGTGCTGCTTTACTGTACAGTGTTTTGCTACAAATATTATATATTTGATTTAGTGTGTCAGTGTGTGCATTTTAAAAATATCTTGATTTAACACGACCATGGAGTGACCTGTGACATTGTAGCTCTTCCTTTTTCCAAAGAAACAGATTTCTATTGGTCCTTCAACGCAAGGGAGGGGCACAGGCTGTTGGGGCTGCGGGCAAGCTGATCTGAGATGTAGCTCACAGCTGGAAACAGAGAGAAAAAGAGTAAATGAGTGAGAGTGAGATTATGGTCTCTGTACCTGATCATGCAGCCTCGTCTCACTCATCCTGAGAGCAAATTGTTTTATGTTGACAACACACTGGAAAATGCACTTTTCATGTTTTCTCCTCACCTCTCAATAACTCCATTTGGTGCCAGAGGCTCGTCCCATTCCAGTTGAACGGAGCGGGAGGTCAGCGTGACGGGGCGAGGAGGAGGCTGGTGGGCTGGGGGGGCAGCCAGGGTGTGGAGCTCGCTCAGAGGACCCTGGCTACAGCACTGTCAAATGTTCAAAAGACAGACTTCAAAGATGTATAGTATTTCTGTGTACAAGTTCAGGATCCTAGCAGATTTTATAAAGACATCTCTGCTTAAGTATTTTCTAGCAAGCAGTTAAATTGTGGTAAATATTACATTATTTAAATATTACTAAAATATAATATTACTTACTACTTATTACTTAGAAGCAAAAGTAGAAGTTGATACTCAGCGTGATATTTTACAGGGTGTAGCGTACAATGTTTCCAAAATAAAACAAGATAAGAACAAGACAGAATCTGTGATCTCACTTTGATGTCAAGTTGAGCTCTTAAGCACCAGAATATATTAGCATTTACCTGATAACAAGTGCAGGCCTCTACTCCTACCCAGTACTGGGTGTAAGGACGTAAACCATGGAGCGTCTGCTGCTGGGATGTACCCTCTGAGAGCTACAGGGAGGGAACAGTGTGGGGGTGAGATATGTTTAAGTTTTGGGTGCATTCAGAAACATAGAGTAGGGTGGGCGAGGGAGGAAGAAGACAAAATGGGAGAGAGAGGAAGAGGAGGGTGTGAGAGTGAATGATCACACAAAAAGTGGGTTGTTGTCATAGAAAAGGGACTGGAGACGAAGACAGTACAGAAATCTAACGTAGAAACTCAGTTATCATTGATTGAAGTATCATTGTTAAATGCAGTATTACGTGCTTTACCAGAGTGTGGTTGTTGTGGTCAAGTGAGAAGACTCTGAAAAGGCTAACAATCCCATTGGGTCGGTCTGGAGGGGGGATGTCCACTACTGCTGAGGTTGCTGAAACGCGCAGGAAAATAGGCGGGCCTACACCCTCAGGTGGGGCAGGTCCTGTTCTCCCATTGGCCCACGGACTGGCAGAATGGCCGGCCGAATTCACTGCCCACACCTGTCGGTCAAAACCACATATTAGTCCATTATATCATGACATTTCATTCACATAAATAATTGACAGTGAATAATAGAGAGACTGAGAGCCAGACATAAACTTCTTTTCTCCCGTTATTAGGATTTTAGATGCATTTTATTAACTCTTAATGATGAAAGCTTCTCTTAATTACCCAGTATCCACCAGACCACCAAAAAATGACATAAGTCAATTTCTTGGACCATCCATCAAAACTACCATCAGAAGTGAGAGCAAAACCTTTTCAACATGCAACCCAACACTAACATATCTGCATGACAATTACTTTTCACCTTCATCAAGGAGTTATTCTCTCACACACACACACACACACACACACACACACACACACACACACACACACACACACACACACAGTATAATCTTATTTGTGTGCTTGTGTTGGGTGTAATTAGAGGGTGTACACAGCACAGGGTCAGGCAGGGTGGAGATTTGCATGTGTATGTCATCTGTAGCCTGTCAAAAGTAGTGCAGAAGGCAGATGGATGGGTCTGAGCCTCACTGTTCAAAGTGTGTGTCTGTGTGTGCGTGATGTGTCGTCTGTAGCCGTGATGCAGGGTTTTTGTGCGTGTATGTGTGCGCATGCAAGTGTGTTAAGAGTTGAATTAACCTCAATAATAGTCAATTGGGCCGTGATCAATCAGACTGATTGATCTAAGTGACAGCACAGATGGGCTGAGACGGGAGAGGGGAAAGAAGAATGGAAGATGGAGAGAATGGGGAGGAGGAGGACAGGAGGAAAGGTGGACACAAGGCACAAACAGAGGAACCAGGTGCTGTGACGTTTTGTAATTTTGTGGTTTCAAATGAACATGCTCGCATTGTGATTATGTTATCTGTATGTGTGCGTTATCTGTACTGGTCTGGTGAGCTATTCAACACAGACTCAAAGTTTAAATAGTGAAATAATATGGGTATAGTAGGTATTAGGTGTCCTCCGGACATGCCCTAAAACACGAAAATCTGAAAAAACTATTTGCTCTTGATAGTCAAAATAATATTTACTGCTCTTACATGCAATCATGTGAGCAGCCAGACGATTGTATTTGCAGCAGTTGCGTCATTGTGCGAACTGAAAGCAACCTTTACAGTCACCTCATAAAATAATTTCACACAAACACAACATTGTAGAGTCTAATGCAACATAAATCTACTAACTCAAAGAGGTCCACACCCATCTGCACCTTGGACGTTTATTTGGGGTATTGTGTATTAATATTTGTGACTTGTGACTTTGCACCCACAGTTTCCTCTCAGAGAAACCGACCTAGACTCGTCCACTGGCCCATGAAACTGTCTGCCTCTTTTAAAGGGGATGAGAGGAGCTGATGTAATTGGCCATTGTGTGGCCCATCCCAACTCCACCAGCTGATACTGCACTTTTCCTGCTGAGAATGTATTTATCCTGTTCATTCTCTTTTCCACTTTCAAGTAACACCTAAAAACTAACAAAAAACCACCCCCCAGCTAAATCACTAACAGTAAATTCAGTAAATTCAGACTGACAACTCTTGAGCAAAACACTGCAAGAGTCTGCTGAGGGGTAGGTTGTATTGGCTATGTGGTGGCATTAAGAAGAAGAAATACGAATCAGGAAGTCCTGTTCGAAGGCTTACCACACACAAAGACACCACACAGAATTTAGTCTTCTTTGAGGCACTCACAGTCTCACTGTCTGCAACAGTAACAGCACCATTAGTCCAAACTTACTAATAGGGGTTCTACTTGGTATTGATGCGTGCATGCATGTCAAATGTAAAATTATAATGTTTAGAGACATGCTCACAAAACCTACAAGTCATTCCCAAAAATGAAATTGAAAGACAAATAGAACAACATTTAATTATCTTATCATAAGAGTGCTATCACAATAACAAATGTGAATGTCAAGAGTAAGTTTAAGTTTAGTTATTAGACAGTTTTGTGTTTATGAATGATTAGCCTTTCAGGATGTTGTGTATACTGTCCTGTGATTGATTAAGAAAGGGGAAAGGCAGGAGGGATGGCAAGAAGAAGAATGAAGGAAGGGACAGAAGTCTGTGTGAAGAAGTGAGAAGGATGGATGGAGGGATGGAAGGACGAGGGTATGTCAGGTAAAGGGCATGCTGTCACCCTGATAAAGAAAAGGTCAAAGAGAAGCAGTTAACGGCTGTGTGAGGTGCTCCCATAGAGTTTGTGTTTGTGTGTGCGCAGTTGGTACGAGACAAATGACAACCAGGGTTACAAATAAAACATTTATATTTACATTTAGGCATTTAGCAGACGCGTTTATCCAGAGCAACTTCCAAATAAGAGCTTTACATAAAGAAACATACATTTGTTTTTAATTAAAACTCTGTATATGTGTATATTCTACATCTGGCACATTTATCAAAATGATGTCAATTAATAAGAATTGTTTCAGCTTATAAATAAATGAAGTGTAATGCAAATACCATTAGCATGATATAAACATAGGAGGTGATTCTGGCCTCCAAATAACTGAGTGAACTGAGTTTTGATTTCTTCTGTATGTGTCTGTATGTTAGCAGTCACTTCTACTGTAATTATACCAACACTGTCTGGATTCTACCTTTTACTGTAACACTGTAATCAACAAACTACTGCTGTTATAGAAGTCACACTTGCATATTAAAGGAAACAATCCCTTAGAAAGGATACAAAATGTCTAGTTAAATAGTAGAAAAAGTGCATAAGCATCAGGGGAAAGACGATTCTATTCAGGAACTGTGACTTGACTTGTTGCTTGGAAGAGTTTCCATTACATTTGCCTCTGCCATCACTCAAAATTATAACTGCAGCAATAAAATATTTCTACCCAGCAACAACCATGTTCTTCCCCTAGTAGCAACACAGTTAAAGCTTCAGCATGACGCAAGGCTTTGGGCTTGATTAAAAAGTTTGTGCCACATAGACAGAACAGAGAGAAAAAAGTTAAAAACTAAAGTCAGCCCAGATCACCTTGCCCTTGATCCAGTGCTAAAAGGTAGAACTCATCTCTCCGTCCTTATATCATCCACAGACATTTTACTGCTTTCTCTCCTCTCTTCTCCTATTGGGCGGTGATTTGGCTTATTAGACACAAAATAAAAATATACGCCGTTAGCTGCCATGGCAGCGAATGAGCCGCCATGGCAACAAACGACTTCAGGAAACTACCAGACAGTATTTGAGCCTTTTTATTGGATGGTTGGACTGTGGACTCGAATTGAGCGCTCTGATAGGCCAACAGAGCTACTTGGCGGGTGCATCTACTTGGGGTGAAGGGGCTAAGTTGTGTGAAAGTGGGCAGTAATTAAAACCAAGCATAAAGCTGTCAATAGGAGCTTATGACCCAGTGTAATTAGCCTAATATGATTTCTCTCTCTGCACTGTGGTGTACTAAACTGAACTGACTTATCGTCCTTGTGTATGCCTGAAACACACAGAGAGAGGATGAGAGCCAGATAGGTACACAGACAGATTAATAGCTAAATAAAAATAAAGCCAGGCAGATAGATACAAAGACAGACAGGTAGGCATGGAGATAGAGGATAGACTGATAGATTGGTAGATAGACAGGCAGAAAAAATTACTTAAGAAAAATGGCACGATGAATAACTTCATATAAACATCCAAAAATATATGCTGTTTCTTTGCATCTCTGTCTCTGAGACAGACACACACACACACACACTCTCACAGATGTTTACATGCACGCACAAACACAAAGTACCACATGTGTTCATGGACATCACACAAATACCACCACCTTGTCCACGTACCCCAATCCCCCACTGACAAATCCTCAGGGAACGTGTAGCGGTCACCATTAAAAGGTCTTTCCAATACAAGCTCTGTTACCAAGGGGGCTAACAGTTAATTCGATTGGCTGGCTGGTAATCAGGAAGTGGGGTGCTCTGAGGGCCCAGTGATTAATGGCTCTGTTGCCCGCTCGTCATCTCCCAAAGCTCCTCCCTCCCTCCCTCCTCCTGTCATAAATTAGGACCCTCGTAAATAAAGACGGCACCACAATCAGGCAAACTCAATCAATTACACAGGTTCTCTGGCCTCGGCTCGTATGTCTGACAGGCAGCAATGCTAATGTTATTGTTGCTTCCAAAGGGCTAGCCTGTCAATTAGCGTACGGATGCACTGCACAACAACATGAATATGGACCCCACCATTTAACACCTGTCTGATTACTTGGCTGTGTGTTAGTGTGTGTATGTATGACTCTATCAGTTGAGGTGTGTATGTTATCTGTGTGTGTGTATTTGTGTGTGATGTGACAGTCACATCAGATCTCATCTTCAAATGAGGTTAACAGATTACAATAACACATTTAACTCTGTTTCCATGTCCACTGCAGAGGACAAGTAAGAAGAAACATTTTCGACGTCAGAAGTGAGCATAGTGATTACAGTTTACAGCTACTAAGGTGAAGCGTGTTTTTACATTTTTTTTATATATCTGTATATGCAGAACCCATTTATTAATTTTACCAGGACTAGCCAGTTAATATATATGCTGTAATTCTGAATTTTTTAAACAAACACACACATGTAAATGCACAGAGCATTGTACCTGGTACTGGTATACAGTATATGACTGGAGGGCTTCATCTTTGCAAGTAGTAGAGATATTCCTGTAGACAAGTGTGGCTGCATCACTTCCGAGGAGGTGAGTGGTATGGTCCAGTCTGCGGTACACCTCATAATGAAGGACTCTACCATTAGGCTGAGCGGGAGGGGACCAGGTGAGTAGAAAGGTGGTCTGTAGGCCGGTGTGTGTGTCAGGCTGGAGGTCTAACAGTGGCGCTGTTTGTCCAGCAGGTGGAGCCTCCAGCGTGAGTACAGATGACCAGTCACTGGAGGAGCAGCCCAGCGCTGTGCATGCCTCCACCCTCACTTCATACCTACACACACATATAGGCACATATTTTTTAAATGCAGTAACCAGTGATATTTGTGTTTTGTGTAAGAGATAATTGCGGGAAAGAAGCACATTCAAAGATGTGTGGCAACAATAGGCGATACTCGAACATCATTTAAACAAGATGCTATATGCACACAACCACGCATTGTTCAGGTAACTTATTTGGAAGCATTGTTGTTTTTTTGGAGAAACAAATGAATGAAGGAGATAATAGAGAGGAGTGAGGGGGAGAAAAAGAGAGAGAAGGTGATGGAGATGATTTGAATGGATAGAAGGTCATCAGAGAGAGGGGGAGCGATCTTTAGATGATAAGGCTGATGAGCTTTTATTATCTGAATCTTATCACCACATACACACGCTCACACACGCACAGCCACACATTCAAGCACACTAACGTACACACACAGGTATAGACACACACAACTGCAAAGGCAACCGTACCCTCACACACAGACATACAAACATATACAATCTTTGGTCTATGCTGTCTTTTTCTGAGAGAGAGTGATGAGAACATGGCCATATGTTGACTCCCTTTTCTTTTTTATAGTTCTGTCTCTCTCTATGTCTTGCTTTGAAACACTGCAGTCTTGACAATGTCCTTTTGGCAGCTTGTTTGAGAGGTTGCATTTCATCAAATCAAGATATTTGCATCTTGACAAGTGCATTTGTATCCTAATTTATAACACAGGCTTCAGCATTTGACTTAGTGTGTAGGTGTCTCCTGACAAAGGCTTTGTTGGAGCAAAACAGCAGAGTACAAACGGCCCATGTGCACGATGTGTGACTTTTCATGTGGAAGACACAAATTGTTTTCTTTTTTATGCTGCAATGTTTAAATGTATCACACTTCTGAGAAAAGATCTGAAAAATATATATAACCATACTTGGTTACTTTGTGATCCCTCTTTCCTTTTCTGTCCTAGGTTCACTTTAAATGACAGGTTACATTTATTGTGATAGAATACATTGATTAATTGTTTTTAAGCAAATGGGAGTTAACTGACTGAAATGAGAATGAAGTGAACGTAGCTCTGGTAACAGTCCCTGGGTTGTGTCCCTGAGTGTTTTTCTTTTGTTACCAAGAGATGGCACTCTGTTCCCTTCTTTATCTGCGATTCTTATCTCCTATTCCTCCCCATACTTTCATTCATTACAGTACTTATTACACAGGGAAATAGGAAACTGAGTTGTTAGGCTTTTTTCTTTAACATATTAGGCATTGCAGTTGAATGAAAATGTAAAATCTTTGACCTTCAGCTTTGCCATAAAGAAAAAAACCCCAACAAAACAAAAAGCTACATATTCTTCCTACCTATATGTGTACCATAAAGTACATCCGTAAACAAACATATTTTCCTGCATAAAAACCTAAAAGTGAACTGTGGTGGAGATCTGCTTTGACTGACCTGTGGTAAGCAGCCAGCCCATGCAGAGCGGTGCGCCGGTCAGAAAAGTCACCATCTTCTGGAGTGAACACAGTGCTGGTGATACTGAGCTGGACTGGATCTCTTTGATACACAGTGTAACTCACAATGTCTCCATTAGGACGGGCTGGAGGACTCCACTCTACTCTCACCTGGAAAGACAAACAACATGCAGAATTAAAACTTTTAAACAACAATTTAAATGTCAGCTGTTACTTATTTGGGCTGTATAGATGAAGACTCACCTGGCTTGGTCCCACAGGCGTCAGCGTGGGGAGGCCGACACCAGAAGGAGCTGACGGGTGAGTCTTTGCTGTAGCTGCTGCACTGCACACTGCCCCTTTGCTGTTGTTGGCCCTGACAACGTAGCTGTATTCCACATTTGGCAAAAGTGTGAAGTCGTGGTAATGGGTCTCCACGCCGACATAGATGACTTCACCATCTCTGCGGAGTTCATACCCTGTGATGATGCCATTAGGTTGCTCTGGTGGTCCCCAGATAACCTCCACTGACTCTGGGCCAGTGACCTTCAAAGGAAAGGTCAAAGGTTTAAGAAACTTGTAGCAGCTAAATTCTGTTGAAATAAAATTCTGCATTCTATCAAATTCACATTGTTAGGTATTGTATAGCTACTGTAGTAACAGAGGTTTCCCTTGCAGTCAAAAATAAACAAACATACCTTAAGAGTCGGGGCAGGCATGCCAGTAGGAGGAGCCTGTTCAGTAACTGTGGACATTGTCGCGCTGCTAGTACACCCACCGCTGGTACAAGCTAAAAGGAACAGCTGATATGATGTGTGGGGCTGCAGACCTGACAACACTGTATTTAGGTCTCTTCCACGATAAGCTTCTTCGTTGTTGAGATTCAGCACATATTCAGTCACCTCTCCATTCTGTGTCAGAGGTTTAATCCAGGAAATGTTTAAATGATTGGATGTGATGCTGTCCACTGTGGGAGCTGCCACAGTGGCAGGTGGAGCCTCTAGGGTGGTGATGTTTGTATGAGGGCTGGTGATGCATCCCTCAGATGTGCAGGCTATGATTGAGTATCTGTAGAAGAGAATAGAACAGAATAAAAGTTGATTCATCTCTTAAAAATCATTCAATTGTTTGTGGTGGTTATTTAGAATCCCGACAAGGAAACATTCAGGAGACAACAAACAGGTCTGAGAAAACAATACCTATATGTTGAAAACGGCAGAACGTATTCATCGCTGTAGCTGAGGACAGTTGGGTCAAAACTAAATGAGAAACTGACATTGTTTCTCTGAATCCTGTAGGATTTGAGTACCCCGTTGGGCTCCAAGGGAGGAGTCCAGGACACCAACACCACACCGGGCTGGCCTTGGAGGTGTCTCACAGTTGGGGGAGCTAGACCACGAGGAGGGGCCTGTCGGGTTGTCACAGTTACCCAGGGGCTGAGCGTGTGTCCAGCGGGGTTGTGAGAACGGACACTGAACTCGTACTGTGTCCAGGGACGCAGACCTGTCACTGTATACGTGAAGGTGTCAGCATGCTGTGGGGATGATTCTCTGAACAGCACCTGTTGGAGACAGTTGTGAATGATTAAGGCGGATGAGTTTTACAGCAGTTACACAAAGTCTACATAATTATATCTTAATTAGTTATAAGAGAAGAAACAATGCATGACACAACTTTTTACAGATGTTGGTGGCACTGAGGTATTCAGATTGGTCAGATTGACCATGAACTTGAAATCACTGCTTATATCTTCAGAGATGTGTCTTTAGTTTCACCTACCTTTCCCCTTTCAGCACCCTCTTCATTACTTCTTCCCCTCCCGACTTCCTCCAGACTCCTCCCAAGTAAGATATACTCTCCAATTGGCCCGTTGGGCTGGGAGGGAGGGCCCCAGGTAAGTGACACATGGTCTGGGCCAATGAAGAGAGGCTTGGGAGGGGGCTGGGAAGCAGGTGGAGCTGCTGCAGTGGTGACATGCTGAGGTGGGGTGCGTGTGCAGCCTGCTATCGTACAAGCTTCGAGAGTCAATGAGTACATGGTCCACGGTTCCAAACGACGGAACAGGAAGCTGCGTGATAGTCCGCTGAATTCTAGGTTCCCCTCACTGTACAGGTTATACATCTGGAAAGGAGGAGATAGGAGAGCAGGTGTTGTGGGTGGGTTAAAGTAGGTCAAGATGAAGAGCAGAGGAGAGATGATGATGTTAAGCAGGTTAGAGAAGAGAACATGTCAAAGAAAGAGAGAAAGACTTTTACAAGTAAGTACAAGTAAGTAAATAAGTTTGAGTGTACTGGCTCCAGGTGCAGGCCCATTGCTGTGCACATGGTGTGTATCAGATCGAATGCATCTTCATGTATATGCGAAGGAACTGTTGAATTACATGGATAAAGTTGTAAGTTGGTAACTTATGAGTGCATTTGTAGGCTTTTGTATGTGTTTGTATGTATATTACTGGTATCTATCTGCCGTTTCCACAGTGTCTTCTACTACGGAAGAGGAGCACCATGCCCCGTTTCAATGCTGTGTATACATTTTGGTACGTGTTGTGTGTTTTTTGAAGCGTGTATTGCATGTACCGTGATGATTCCATGTGGAGCACTTGGCTGATCCCAGCTCAGCAGTAACGCCCTGCCCTGCTCTCTCTGCTCCACTGTGAAGTTAGTCAGACCAGCCGGAGAAGCTTCCAGGGTCCTAATGCCTACCCATGGACTGGACACACTACCTGAAGGGTTACAAAACATCTAGACTCAATGGAGCGGTTCAATGGTTGGTGCTGATATGATTTAACCCTGCTTATTTTAAATAAGCTATTGATCATAATCAACCTACCAGCCTCGTTCACAGCTTCCACTCGCAGACTATACTGGCTGAATGGTTCAAGTCCATAGACTGTTGCTTCTAAGACTGAACCCTGAGAGGGAAAGAGAGAACAAGGTATGAGATATATATAAAGTGATGGAATGAGTGCAGAGAAGGCACAAAAGGAAAAAGTAGAAGAAAGTAGGATAGAGGGATGAGAGGGAGATAGTTGTAAAGATGAGGAAATATGGGAGAGAAAAAAGGGAAGACAAAGGAATGATTAGGCAAGAGTTAAAAGGAGAAAAAAGGCCGAAGACGGAAAGGGAAACAGGGAAGTGGGTAGCATGCCATAGCAAGAGAAGAGGGCGAGAGGAAATTAGTTACACAAACCAGTCGTTCATGAATAAAAACCAGTGCATTACTCATTAAAATGGGGAATGAAAAGAAACACTGAAACAATGGCAAGCTAAGATGACATGACATGGGATTTGTGATATCAACATTTCAACATACAGCCTCTGCCATGGTAAAGTAAGTACACACCAGAGAAGTGGCAGAGACAGAGAGAGACTGGCAGGCAGACGGTCGTCCCTTATGGGTGAATTCAAAGCTTCCAGATTGAGTGTTTATGTCACACATGCCCCCTTTCATATCACACACACACACACACACACACACACACACACAAACACACAGAGACACAGGCAGTAGTCTGCCAGTAGCTTTAGGCAGTGGGACCCAGCCCAACACCCTGGCAGACACAGGGGCACTGTGAATGTGTGTGTGTGTGTGATACAGCGGGAACACCATTTACTAATTGATAAGAGACACACTGTTGTTTCAAAAGGCCCTGGCGTGCAATGACATGGTAGTCAGGGAGCACTAGGCTTCAGGACATAGCATTGCTTGCTTGTTTGTTAGTTTGTTTATGACTGTGAGCTTAAAAGCAGCTATGAAAGTGATCTTTCTGTCTATGTGTGTGTGAACATATTTGTATGAAAGTATAACATAGGAGGCTGTATTGAGTGTGCAGTTTTTGAAAATTGTCTCTTCAGGACTGTTTGCTTTCACACAAGCAAGCATATGTAAAGAGATTAACTGGTAACCCACTTCAATGCAGTGGCAAGAGGATCAAAAAGCCTCCGATTCAAACTGAATCAAATGAGAACCCTGACAAATCACCGTAGCATGGCACCAAGGATGAACTGTCTGAACAACAACCAAAATGCATGTATTCACTGTTTTCATGTCTGGGAGCCAGCATGTTTTTCATCCACAGTAAAATAGGATTAATAAGCCCCTAGACACCTAGACACAAGCTAAATCCTCCTGCAAATCACAGCACTTCTCAGTAACGAGAGAGACACAAGGGTAGAGAGAGATAGAAAGAAACGGGCAGTGGGAGTGAGAAATAAAGGCCGAAAGAAAAAAAAGATTGAATGAAATTAAGTAAGGCGATGTAGGACAGAGATTTAGAAAAGAGGGACAGAAACAAGTAAGAAGTAAGTGAGTTAATAACTGATGAAGAAAATAAAAAAAGGAGAGACAAAAGGAGGGGGGAGTGTGTGACAAAGGCTAAGACAGAGATTGAGTGAATGGGTAAAAAAAGATGGAAGAAAGCTAAAGTGGGAGAGAAAAAAAGATAGATGTGGCAAAAGGGAGAGACAGATTAAGTGAGCGAGAATGAGAGATCTCTCTACCTTAAAAGCCAGTGAAATATGTGAGGCATGTGGCCTATAAAGCGGTTAACATATGCACATTGTCAATAGCAGCATCTGGCGCTGGCAGCTTTTATAGGAGCATGGAGACTCTGCTACACGCCTCTAGATGGCAATACATTCAAACACTTTATCACTGAAACACACCACATTAACTGCCGCCTCACACACACACACACACACACACACACACACACACACACACACACACACACACACACAAATACTCAACAATCAAGCACTATGAAATTCACCACCTCAGCCTGCAAATGGCGCACACACACTCACACAGACACGCAGACAGGCAGTAATCAAATGGTGTAACACTAAAACACACTACTATTACATTACATTAACAGCTCCCTCAATAACAATCTTTCTCTCATACATACACATGTGCAGACACACACAAAAAAACACTTCCACAGTATCTTATAACACACACATTAAGAAATATGTAGGCAAACGCATACACACAAGAGCCGCCAGAAAAATAATTAAATTAATAACCAAGTTGAGGTAAATGAAATGCCCACTAATCTCTGCTGTGAAGGTAAACAAAGGTAAGGTAAGGTAAGGTAAAGAGAAAATAGAGACTAAAGACCAAATTTATATCTGTAAGGTTTTAGTCATGTATACTACATTTCATGTATAGTATATTTTGTGTACAGAGCTATTAAATGGCAGTTTCTTTTTGATACATATCCATTCATTTTTCAACACCAGCTTTGGAGCAAGAGCTGTTTTGCAATTTAGCAATGGGTATCCAAGAACCCACTGTAATATTTAAGTCAGGCTCTAGTGCAACATCAGCAGAATGATCAAAGATTGTCCAGACTGTAGCAGCAAAAACTACTTTTGGAAAAAATTACCGACCTATGAAGACCACATGAAAAGCCACAATGTAAGATGGGAAAGCAAAAGGTTCTTGTCAACCTAAATTAAAGCATGCATAAGCGTGTGCGTGTGTGTGGATGATCAAAGTCACTATTTAATCATACCAAATGCAAAAGAACAGAGGGGGAGCAAGAAGTTGAGAGAGAGAGAGAGAGAGAGAGAGATGGGGGTTGCAAAGACGTAAAAGAAAGAAAGTGTAAACAAGACGGAGGGAGAGAAAGGGAGACAATGATAGGGAAAGAAGATAAGAGAGAGGAAGGGGTCTTGCTAATTTAAACATTAAAGAGCCCTCAGATCTTACATGGTTCAACACAACTTAGCATTAAGGGCAAGGAAGCAATCTATTCAATCTTTTATTTCCTCATTCTGTCTTCTCTTTGGTGTGTGAACTGAGGGACAGCAAGGGTCCCCTGGACAGTGTGTGTATCTCTGCATGTGTAGCCTATAGGGTCAGTGTGTATGTGTGCTCCTTGAACCTTATATTCAAATATATTAGCATCTGTGTATATTTGTGGGCATTTGCATGTATCCTAACAAGCCCACATCTGCATGCATCTTGTTTTGTGCCCATAAAAGAGTGTGTGCGCGAGTGCACAGCTGACTGTGTGTGATATTCAGGTGGAGAGGCATGGTGCGGCCGGGGGGACAGTGTGTGATACTAATTAAGAATAACCATGTGTATTTGTCAAAAGAATTATGCTGATTATCTCACAAAGGCCCCAGTTCTGGGCCCCGCAGAGACAGAGAAACGGACCAACATTAGCATACGGATACACACATGCATGCACATACACACACAGGCTCTCGTACTCTCTCTTTGTCTCTCTCTCTCTCTCTCTCTCTCACACACACACACAGTTGTGCAGGTAAAAGTGAAGTAAGTGCCTAAGAACATACATGAAAGAACCATGCCTAATGATAGGTGAATGGGGTCCAACCGGTCTGCCTTAGGGATGTTACTCTCCACAAGCCTTCTCTGGCCTCTCTGCTCTGTCATATTAAGTCCTGGAGAGATAATAAAGCACCATGCTGTTTCACCTTTTCTTATGTATCTTAGTCCTTTGAGTGTGTGGTAAAACATGCTATGATCAGATATGATTCAGCTCAATTCAGTTCAGTTCAGCTCAATTCAATTCAATTCAATTCTTTAGTCCAGTCTATTAGTACAAGCTGTGCCCTGACCAACCCTGTGAGAGCAGTAATTGTTTTCGGAGGTTTCTGAGGTGAGCCAGTGCACCACACGCTGCTCTCTCGCACCCCATGCCAAGCTCTCAAGCCAAGTTTGCGTGTGTGTGTGTGTGTGTGTACACGTGTTTTTGTGTGCATGTCTAATTCAGTGCTGCTGGAACCATTGCCCTGTGTCTGTTTGCAAATGCCCTGCGTGGGTGTCCCTGCTAGTCATTGTGCGTTAGACAAACCCTGACACATACAGACGTTCGTGCAACACACACACACACACACACACACACACACACACACACACACACACACACACACACACACACACACACACACACACACACACACACACACACACACACACACACACACACAC